>PVJI01002319.1:0-148720 GCA_004026765.1 Micronycteris hirsuta | reverse complement strand
TTTACATTTGCTATATATCATTTCTTCTCTGAGGCAGAGGTACAATTACTTTTCTGTACTATTTTATAATAGGTTGTAAACATTCTCATTTATCCAAAATACTTGGTGTGCATTTGCCAAACTCAAATATATTCTCTTATATAAATAAATTTATATAAATTAAATAAATTTAAATAAATTTATCAAAATAAATTATTTAAGGTCAATACAATACTGTTATTTAATGTAATAACATTATTAAAATTTCATCTAATGTCCCACAAATGTCCTTTTTTATAAGAGCAGCTACAATTGTGGTTCAACATCACATATCACATTAACATATCAAGTCTTTTTAGTCTCCTTTAATACTGAGCAATTTCTCACTCTCTCTTTGCCTTTTGTGACATTGATTTTTAAAAACTACAGAGCATTTATCTCTCTCAGTGTTTCTCAATTTGGGTTTGTCTGATGTTTCCACATGATTGTAATCATGTTATATATTTTGGGTAGGAACACCATGAATTACTACTTTTTGATTTCTACGGCAAGTAGCTACATGGTCGTTTTGTGCCTGGAAAGAAAACTGTTTGGCTTCCTAGCCAACATCATTTGCAACCTTTTCTATTTTGCACCAGGCACAAAGGAATTCAGGGAAACTTCTGTGCTACATTTCACGAGTCTCCACAGAGTAAAATGCAGTCTCTTCTACTGTCTACACTGAGAAAACACCTGATTTGATCCTGAAGGAGACTTTCTCATATTTGAAAAATAAAGATAAAGATTTTTCCCTTCTTCACTTTCTCTTCAACCTAACATTCTGCCTCAGATAGAAATAAAAGAAAGAGCTGCATCCACAAAACAAAAATAAAATTTAATGATTAAAAAAGAGAAGATTAAAGAATTCTTAGAAACTGAAAACATAAATGCTGAATTTAAATATATATATGTATAATACACACAAAATAAAAGGGGAGTTCCAAGGTGAAGTCTAACTAATATTTCAGAAGCTAGAACAAGATGGAACATATGAAGATAATAAAGACACTATAAAGGACAAATCCAGTTAATCAATGAAGAGCCAAAAGCAAGAACAGAAAGTTCTATTAACTACTCAGTATGAGTGAAGTGGGAGGGCAATATAAAGATATTCTTAGACATGAAATAAATTAGTTAATGTTTTTAAACCATATCTAAAAATGTTACTTGAGTAGCCACAAATTTTTGTAAGTCACACCCCTAGTAAATTGCCAGGGTCAAAATCAGAGTCCCTAGAACAACAAGGAGTGTCCAGAGGTAGAAGACTCTGCTGTCTGACCAATTTGGGGTAAGTAGTGTTGATAACAGTTGCAAGATTTTTAGGGAATTTTCTGAGCTGTAACAATCCAGCGCCTGCATCTTGGTGCAGACAGTAGAAATAAATACCTACTGTGCTGACGTCTGTCTGTGCATGCTTGCACCCCTGTGCTGCAGCCTATGCCAAGTAACAACAAAAACACCGAAGGTGAACAGACGCTTCTGGCAAAAAGGCATTTTAAAAACTGTCATCTTCAAATATAAAGCAAGTATAAGATAGCACATCTATCTAATAATAATAAAACCTCTAGCCATATAAAGTCACTGTTCACGGGTATAGGATTTCTGGCTTTGTCTCAAAGCTGTCACAGAGAAAGTTGTTTGGTATGGCGGCACTAAGCTAGAAAACAAAAATGGAAATAAACTCAAGTGTAATTTTTAAAAGTGCATTGTTTGCTCTGGATATGAGGAGTATTGATAGAAAGGGGTTGTTTTTTACTTAGAATTTGTAAACATTGTATGGCTTGTTTTTATGCAATATTTTGCCTATCTAAATTTATACTTGAAGTGGTAAATTTAGGTGTGGCCTCATTTCCAAACTTCCATCCACTTAGCTATAATTGTTTCTCTTTAGAAGAGACAATTATGGTAGATTATTAAAAAAAACAAAACAAAACAAACAAACAAACAAAAAACCCCTGACCAACAGAGGCAACTAACAGGGTTGAAAACCATCAAAAACTTAATTGGGCCTATATTCAGGTGCTCTCTGGTAGAACTTTAAATTAGTATTTTCAAACTTGGCTACACATGCAATCACCTCGCAAATGCTTACACCTGAATCCAATATCTAGTTAATTCTTTTTAATTACCCAGGAAATAGAATTTTAAAAATAGTCCCAGTTGACTAACCTATGACGCCAACCCCCGGGGCCTTCACCAGCGTTGCTCGTGACGGAGAGCCTGCAGTAGGTTAGTGGCAGTTCGACGTTTCAATAACTGGATGCTTCTAGGCTTCATCTGTGAATCAGTTGATTTCTTGGATAAAAATCATCTAATGATTCCTTTGCTATTCAAATTGCTACCTTTTCAATGCCTTATCTGAAGCTTTTACTTTGTAGTCCTAAAGCTGTGAAAATGGTTGCTTCAGTGATAGAAAATTATCAAATAATAAAAGAAAAAAAAAGAGTACAGTATTCCAGTCCTATAAATTTCTAAACTACATTCTTTTTCGGAATAACTTTCTCTGGTCCAGCTTGTCATAAAGGATTTAGAAATATCATGGCAACTGTTAGTTTGCATGCTTATGCCTTCCTAACCGATCATTTTCTAGATTTGTGCTGTTACGGACTTGTGTCCCTGCCAAATTCATGCGTTTAAGCCCTAATCCCTGGTACCTCATTACGTAATTGGATCACTGGCACTTGGAAAAGGTAAAATGAGATCATGAGGGTAGGCTCTGATCCAGTATGACTGGTCTCCTTATATGAAGAGATTAGGACACAGACCCCCTGACGATACAGAGATATGACAGCCCACTGCAAAGCCAACAAGAGAGGCCTCAGAACAAACCACCCCTGCCGACTCCTTCATCTCAGACTTCTAAGTGAGAACCGGGAGGAAACACACATCTGTTCAACACACCGCATCCTCGGCACTTCATCGTGGCAGCCCCAGCAAACTAATGAGTGGTTCTCAACATCGGCTGCTCAGCAAAATCACCTGTAGGTAGAATAAAAATAAAATAATGCCAGTGCCAATTAAATCATGATGGGAGGAAAGGGAATGTAGAGTGGGTGGGCACTGGCTATTTTAGAAAGGTTTCCATGTGATTTTTAAATCACTGAGGACAGGCTTATATTTAACTGACTTCTTTCTTAACAGTCTGCTGTAAACGTGCCTAGTGAGAGAATAATGTAAAACTGATAAACGACATCGTAAGTTCTTTACAATCTATTCAGGTTCTGCTTGTTGTTTTGGCAAGAATGTTCCTTAAATTATTTAGTATCTATTCCTCATGTCATAGAAAACAAAAGTGAACGGATTTACATTTTTGTTATCCAATATTGAAATCAGTTTCTTCCTGTGTGGCTTGCGCAGGGAGCCATTATGTATTCCATTGTAATATTTTTCTTGAGACAAATCTTCATACATTTCCATTTCCTCAATATCATATCATAGTCCCTTAGAAAACATAAATGCCAAGATTTTAAACCATTTCATGGTTATTTTGAGGATTAATGCCAATTGCTAATTTAAAGCTTCTAAAATTCTTTGGTTTGATTTCTTCAGAGGGAATGTGCTATGTCAAATGTAAAGGGAGAAAAAAGAATTCCTGAAACACGAAAGAATACAAATAAGAAAGCTGAAGCTGCAGGTAGCGATTGCAGGAACGAAGTGTGCAGAAAAGCCATTTAAAGTGTAGTTCTTTCTACACTATTTCCAAATAAGTTCTGCTACTTGCTGTGCTAAAGATAGGAAAGGCCTGTGCCACATATTAATGACTATCTGGATGGTGGGGAGCTCCCCAGAATGGACCCCTGTAACTTGCAATAAAAATCACTTGGAGAGCTCTGCTGGCTCCTGCTACTCAGTCTGACATGAAATGAGATAATGGGGTTTAATACCAGACAATCAAATGCCAACATAGATGGTCTGGATTCAAGTTCTAGTTTTTCTTCCTCTTGGTTTTGTGACCTTGAGCAATTTATTAGTATTATTTTAATCTCTGTGTGGCTTGTGTTGCCTCAGAGATTCGTGCGTGTGTGTGTACTAATTAATTCAATACAATAGTAAACATGCAATGCTAGTTTCTATCAAGCAGCACCTATCACAGCTGTGTAAAAATCCTGCATTCTTTTCTACCTTCCTGCATATCACTTTGGTACTTGGCCTATATGCTTCTTTTCTATTCCTTTTATTTTTCTCTTCTCACTGTGCTTTACTGGTAATATTAGAAATTTGCGTTTCATTTGTTTGCTACTTTGCATTGAACAAAAAGCAGTTTGGTTTCATCTTAGTCTTCACTAGAAGTTACCCTGTTAGTGTTGTGGTATCTTGACAAAGTGAAGCTCCTGCTCCTGTCAATCACAATTATCCTACTTGTCATCATCACCTCATCTGAGAAGAAGGTAACTCTGAGATGGTTGGTGGTGAAGGTAAAGAAGGAAAATTGGAAAAGGTAGTGTCAAATGTCTAAAAGAAACAAAGCAAACATTCTGCATTTATTAAAGAAGCTGTTCCGCTTTGCGAGCTTGGCCCCCTCAGCCAGCTAATCCTTGTAATCCCTCAGTTCTTCCTAATAGGTCATCACTCGGCTCATCATCTCATGAACCAGCCACACAGAAACCCCAGCCTAGGCTACGAACAGGGTCAGCTGGTTATGAATTCTAATCCTTTGAAATATTTTGCTCCTTTGACTCTTGTTTTTTCTATACTTTTCTATGTTAAAATTCCTAACTTCTAATTATCTTTTTTCTATAAATCTACATCTTTAACACTTGAATGTGTTGCATGTGGAACATGATGTTACATAATAATCTTTGTTTTACATGTAACTGTTGCAACGTTTATTCTCTTCCCCAGAGAACTGTAGTATCTATGTCTCCTCTAGGTCCTACAACACCAGCAGGAACATAAGAGGCTCATATTCAGTTTGTTTTTATAAGTAATTATTCATTTAAAATGAAACAGAGGTAAAAATCTTTGGTGTCATTACTTGATCTTTCTTTTACTAAGACGCTATAGAGAATTATTTTTTACTTGACACCATCCTCCTTATGAGATCTGGCTCTATATTGATTTGGTCATAGTCATGAGTAGAGATGAAGTTAATCCCTTATAGACAAAAGCTCTAGGCCTACTCCAAAATTGTGAGAAAGATGATGTATTGTTTCTGAGTCACTAGTTTTATTTTATGGATATTAATACAGTGCTAGAATATACAGTAGTATTAATTTGGTTGCCTACAAATTACATGTGCAAAGAAATATTTCTTGTTTTGCTTGATTTCCCTAACTGATAAAATGTAACAAGAACATATTTCTTACATAGTTAGTAATTTCATGTTTGATTTATAAATTTATTTTTGTTCAGTAGCCTGCTTGTCTTGAATTGAATATTAAAGGTAAGGTGTGCATAAAAATCTGACTGTGTAGATGAAAGGGTAGCCCAGTTACTGTGAGCTTCACTGGGTGATTCATTACTTACTTTACATTTATAAAGCTGGGAGCATTTCATAATGTGTGACTTCTTAAAAGTAATAAAATATTATGAGGTGGAAAGAAAGTAAAATTTTCATTTTGGGGAGATAAATTAATGTTCCCTGATCACAACCACAATTATTATACTGCCTTTTTCAATGTATTAATTGGAACTTTCTATTCTAATTTTTACTGGGATTGTAAATGTCCATGTTCTCAAACACCAGTGATTGGGAAATCAGGAATCCACGAAAAGTGCCCGCTGTCCCAAATAGATATACTTCCCATTGCCTAAACTGTAAGAATGAGTTTAATAAATAAAGAAAAAAGTTGGCTCCTAATAATGGGCTATATTAAAAAAATAGAATATTTCTTATTAAATTTAATTACAGTAAATCCTAAGGCTATAGTTACACGTTTGTTTACCTCTGTAGGGTTTTCCCCTAAATAGTATCTGCTAAAATGATATTGGAACTTCCAAACTTGTTAATAGGATGGAATTAAAAAGCCCATCACAACAGAGTTCTCTTAAACATATTGAGCATTAGAATTTTCCCAGGATTCGGCTGCTGCCTTTTAAGTTAATCAGCGTTATTGATTGGGAAGATTGAAACACATTTATAATAGAGTTTTATTCTTATTAATAACTTTTCCTGACTTCTTTGGATAACAATAGCATTAAAATTTTATATTTCTCTAGTTATCATAGCATGTAGACGAAGCCCAGGTCAACTGAAGGAAAGGAATTAAAATTACCTCTGGATTTGCACACAATTCAGAGTGAGAGAGTACTATGTGTAAACGTACCTCGTGTGAGACCAGTGCAATTGTCTCCAGACTCTACACCAGAGCAAAGAGTCCGGCAGGAACTGCATGGAAGGGGGAAGAGTGAAGCAGGATTCCCGTGGTAGCCAACTACAGATAGTATCTGATAGGACTCCTCTCCAGGAAAAGAGGAATCCAAAAGAGAGCGCAAGTACTGGCAAGGTCAGAGATCTGGAGCATTAGAGCACTGGCTACGGGCAAGTTGAAAACACAAGTCTTAGAAATTGCTTGGCATGAGAGGTGCTAGCAATAATAAGAGCAGGAGGAAGTACTTTAGCAGGGGGTGATAATCCTGAGAAGGTCAATGTTAAGATGAAGGACGGCAGTGTCAAAATATTTCATAAAAACAGAGCAAAAAATCATTTATTAAAGACACTGCTCCATAATACCAAAGGGAAAAATAATTTTGTATTAATATACTGGGTAAGATATCCAAACCCCTTCATTCTTTTAATCTTAAACTATCCCCTGTCTATTGTGGGTCCAGGGAACTCCAATACCTATACAATGAACCTAAGAAAGAACTCAACTTTTATGTAAAGTTGTAAGAAGAAACTAGGAAATAAGAAACAAAGCTTTTTAACAATAATTTTTAAAATCCTTTTTGTAAAACCCTTTTTTAAAAAGTCTTTGAAAAATAAGAAGAAAATTATAATGTAGTATTCTAATAATACTTAACTATAATTACAGATTAAGGAACATCAGAAACTAGAAATTGAAAGTCTCAGAAAAATGAATAAATGTCAGACATGAGAAATGAAAATTGAGCACAAAAATATTAAAATAAAAGATACAATCTTTTCAGATAAGAAAACTGACTTTCAAGACACACAAAGAAATATAAGGAGGGGAACCCACGAAACCCAGAATTATCTTCTGGAGGGCAGCTCCATTGTAGTACAGGCATCCCTGCCAGGTGAGTGTTCTAGAAACCCATCTGTATCAGTGTACCAGCTGGTGGTGTTGTGAGAGGTTGCATTTGGCTTCAGTGATTTTTTTTGAAGATTCTTTCAATGTGTTTACCCATTTTATGATGGGTGATTTGCAAGAACACCACACTGCACTGAATGTTTAGCAGTTTTCGACCAAAAACAGCATGACCCCCCCCCCCCGATTCCTCACCCTCCCTTTTCACTCGATCTTGACCCAGGTGACTTTTTTTGTTGTTGTTTCCCAGGATGAAAACAAGTCCTCAAAGAGAAATATTTTGCCGATGTGGAAGAGGTAAAACAAAAAATGGCAGAAACATTAAAGGCATCAAAATTTATAAGTTCAAAAACTGCTTTGGGCAGTGGAAAAAACGTCTGCATAGGCGGATTGCATCAAATGGAGAGTAATTTGAAGGTGACTGAAGTTTAAACATATAGGAATAAATATACAATGTTTTTTAATAAATTCTGATTTTGGGGGGTCCCCCCTCATATAGGCAGGACCAAAAATATACAGGGAATGGCACAAATAATCCCTTTTTTATTATAAAACCTTTTATTACAAAATCATAAGCATGTAATTCTATAACATAACAATATCACACTCAAACACATCATATGACAGTTTAGATGAACTGTTCAGATTAAAACTATAAGAAGACATTACTTCTGCTGGACCCTGTAATAAGTATTAGAGAAGAGAGAAGTCAAAATAGACAAGAAATTCAAGTGAAATTAAAAAAAAAAAACATGAAGTAGAAGACAAAGTGATAGAGAAGATTAGCAGAAAACCAAAACATAAATAATCTCTAAAACTATACAATTCAAGAACACCTCCTCAAAATAAAATATAACCTGAAGTTTTGTATTTCCCAAATACTTGTGACAATTAAGCTGAATGGTCAATTCCAAGACATATACGATAAAACTGTAATGTTTTAAAAATGAAGAAGCAAAAAGTTCTCCAAGTCTTCAAGTAAATGTCCCTATGTACTTCCCCCAAAAAGTCATGCCAACATCTGATTTCTTGACAACCACATTACATTGAAAGCAAGAGAACAATGAAGTAAAAACTTAAAAAGAATTTTGTATTGAACCAAGTTGTCTTTCAAATATAAGAGCTATAGAAAAAAATTAAACTTGAAGAACTCAGGGAACATTGGACTACTGAGACCTTTCGGAGGAGCCTAATACAAAACAAGCTTCACAGAACTAAGAAATAACATCAGCAAAAAACTGATTGAATTCAATTTTGTCGATTTAAGACTATGAGAAATGTGGGATAAAAATGAAAAATATTATGCAAATGCCATGTCCTCTTATAAAGTTAAAAAAGAAGGACAAAAATACATGAGAAGAGAAGAAAGTAAAAACAGAACATCTTATTTGCTGCCATATAGACAATAGGTGTAAGTCAAAGAATATTTTTGGAAGCTGACAAAGTATCCACGTCTAAACATGGAAAGTGAGTACTAAATATTAACATAGAATGCCAGTAGAACAGAAACATAAGCCTTTTCAAATGTGCAAGGTAATTTAATATTTTTTTTTAAAAAAGGAGTAGACCACATAGTGGAAAACACAAGTAGTAGAAAGTGAAATAATGTGACAGAGCTAAAGCAGATACCGAATACAAAGCCAGTCAAGTTTCCTTCCTTCTTCATTGATCCCCACTTCACCTTCTCTTAGCTCCTCACCACCACCCTTTCCCTCCAGTAATCATCATACTGTTACCTGTCTATGAGGGTTTTTTTGTTTTGTTTTGTTTTATTTTGTTCTTTTGCTTGATCCCTTCACCTTTTTTGCCCAGCCCTCCGCCACTCCCCACTGGCAGCTGTCAGTCTGTTCTCTGTATCTATGAGTTTGTTAGTTTATTTTGTTCATTTGATTTCACGTATAAGTGAAATCACTTAGCAGAATACTCTCCAGGGTCATCCACACTGTCACAAAGGATAAGATTTCCATTTTTTTTTTTTTTTTACAGTGGAGTAGTATTTTTTGTGTAAATGTACCAATGCTTTTTTATCCACTCATCTACTAATGGACACTTGGGCTGCTTCTAAATCTTGGCTATTGTAAATAATGCTGCAATGAACATAGGAGTATATATAATCTTTTGAATTAGTGTTTTGGATTTCTTATTCCCAGAGGTGACTCACTGGATCAAAACACAGTTCTATTTTTAATTTTTTGAGGTATCTCCATACTGCTTTGCACAGTGGCTGCACCAGTCTGCACCCCCTTCAGCGGTGCAGGAGGATTCCCTTTTCTCCACATCCTCGCCAACTCATGTGTTGATTTCTTGATGGTAGCCAATCTGACACGTGTGAGGTGGTGCCTCATAGTGGTTTTGTTACAGAGCAAGGGCTGGGGAAATCCAATGATGTCCCAACCCGCTCTAGGTCCGTTATGCTCGCCGCCAATGGAAAGACGTCTCTCAATGCCAGAGACTTGTGAAAAGGAAAAGAATTATTTATTTACAAGTTATACAGGCCTGGAATAATGACTTAAGGTCTCCTTTAAAATACTAAAGTTCTCTAGAATACCCACAAACACACACGGTCCTTCCTCCCCCCGCTTTTGCCCAGTCCAGGGTACCGTAGGAGAAGTAGAAGCGTGATTCAGGCAGATTCTCAGTTCTGGCACCATCCGATGTGTCGCCACTGCGATCTCCAATTAATCCAAAAGACTCCAGTTAATCCAAAAAACTCCAGTTAATCCAAAAGCATGTTACTCCAAAACCATGCAGCACCTTCTCATGGCCCACCAGCAAAAGTCCTTTCACTCCTTTCCTTCCAGGCAAAGTCTCTCCTGCTTCCTAGGCCGCGTGGCAAAGGAAGGCACCCAAAGCCACGTGGTCTTGCCTCTGTCTCTCAGGCTGAGGGGTCCCCACTCCTCAGCCTCATGGTCCAAAAGTGCGATATGGTTTAAATCCCCCGCGCCAAACTTGCTCTGCAGCCCCATTTCTGACTCCTCCTTCAATCGGCTACACCTGCCAGCATTTCATATTCCTCCAGCTTTTCTGGGCTGCCATGTTAGCTGTGGGCAGGGGTGACCCCATGGCCCAGAGCCAACCATTTCCAAGTTTTCACGCAGGCGCTGTGTCTAGGGGGAGTTGCCTCTCAGCTATATCCTGGGTGGAAATCTCCTCCATCCCTCTGGCTCAAAGCATGGCCACAGCTATTTAACATATCTATATAACCAGTTAAAGGTTATAGATATGTTAAATGACCATGCCAGAGGCTAGCTGCAAAGCTGCTGCCATACCCAACAGCTCTGAATGGCCCTGCTCCAGGAGTCCCATTCCCCCCGCCCCAGTTTGGACTTGTAGGGGTAAGGACATCTTACATATATTTCTAATATTTCCTGGACACCTTGAGTTCCGGACCCCATTACAAATCCTCATTTGGGCTTCCCCCTCCGGCTGCACCCTGTTACAGTTTTAATTTGCATTTCTCTGATGATTAGTGACGTTGAACATCTTTTCATATGTCTGTTGGCCATCTGTATGTTTTCTTTTGAGAAGTGTCTATTCAGGTACTTTGAACATTTTTTTAATTGAATTGTTTGTTCTTCTGGTGTTGAGTTATATGTGTTCATTATAAATTTTAGATATTAACCCTTTATCATATGTGTCATTGACAAATTTATCCTCTGTCCTCATTGATGGTTTCCTTTGCTGTGCAGAAAATTTTAGTTTGATATTGTTCCATTTTTTAATTTTTTCTTTTGTTTCTCTTGACGAAGGAGATATACCAGAAAAAAATTATTAAGAAAAATGTCCAAGATTATATTATCTATCTTTTCTTCTAGGAGTTTTATGGTTCTGAGTTTTACATTTAAGACTTTAATTGAATTGGAGTTTACTCTTGTAAACGGTGTAAGAAAGTAGGTTAGTTTTATTTTTTTACATGCATCTGTTCAGTTTTTGTAACATCTTTTATTAAATATACTGTCTTTACCCCATTGTATGTTCTTACCTCCTTTTCCAAACACTAACTGACTATATAAGCCTGGGTTAATTCCTGGGCTCTCTATTCTGTTCCTATGTATCTGTTTTTATGCCAGTATCATGCTGTTTTGATTAGTATGGACTTACGTAGTTCGATATCAGATAGTGTGACTTCTCCAACTTTGTTCTTTCTTAAGATTGCTATGACTATCTGAGGTCTTTTGTGGTGTAATATACATTGTTGCATTTTTTTGTTCTAGTTCTGTGAAAGACATCATTGTTATTTTGATAGGAATTGAGTTGAATCTATAGATTACTTTGGGTAGTATGGACATTAAAACAATGTAAATTCTTCCTATCTATGAACACAGTACATGCTTTCATTTATTTGTATCTTCTTCAGTTTCTTTCTTCAGTGTCTTGTAATTTTCCGAGTACAGGTCTTTTACCTCCTTGGTTAAACTTATTCCTAATACCTGAATGTTTTGTGCTCCAGCAATTATTTATTAAAATATTGAAAACTTACTCTTTAAACATTAAGATACTTAAAGTGTTTATGCTCTTTAAAAATGTACAGAAATTTAATAATTTTGCCAACTTGCATTTTGTTCTTGATTTAGCTAGGAAAATACAGCAGAATTCAGAAGTATAAAAAAAACCTAATTATATAATTTTTCCATGTTAGAAAAGAGGAAAAATCATATGCATAGATATTAAACATACTTTTGACACATATTCAATAATGTTCAATAATGTTAATAACTTTCACATTAGAAAGCAGTAAAAGTCATAAAAATTGAAAATGACAAGATTAAATGTTCTCCATTTGGAGATGACATTATAATATAATTGGATATTAAATTCTGCAAAAGATTTTTAAAAGGTGTTTTAAGTGAAATATATTTAGTTGCAGAGCAATTTACACAGTGTTATCTTTTGTATAAAAAGGTAGAAAATGGTATGTCCATATTTGTTTATTTCTGAAAAATGAAAACAGCAGAAACCAAGAAATAACCCAAACGAATGAGTATGAAAAGAAGGGGGAAAGGAGCGGCAGGAGTGGAAGTGAAAGTGAGAATTTTTGAGTAGAGCCTTTTAAAGAACTGTTTTCGTTTTCAAAATACAAAATTTTTACATATTTAAAAAGGAAACAACCCCCTCAAATCCTAAAATTTAAAACAAATGGAACAAAGTAACCTAATTGAGTATTAAACTGATACAATAATCACTGAGAAAAAATTATTTTAAATTACTCATACCCATTATATAGACTATACATACTTAATGGAATATATTCCAAAACAAAAAAAAAAACAGAAAAAATTAATCATGATTTTTACTGTTAGAAAATATATTGATATTATAATTTTTTTAAATGTTTCACGGGTGTTTCAGAGGTAACAGCGACTGCGTGAGAACATAGGCATATTAACGTCATTAAAAAATAAGATGGTTATGTAAGAGAAAAATAAAAATACAACACCACCAAAATAGGTATAAATGCTAATATGAAACAAAAGTATGGATGTCAATACGGACTTACGATTTTTAAATACATATCTGTTTCTCTGCTGAAAGACCTAGAAACAATAGCACACCACCAAGCACAAGCAGCGCCAGACAGTGGTTTCCAAACAAAGTTCGAAGTAAGCCTGGGGTGTTCTGCTGTGACAGAAAACAAGGGAAAAGTTGGTCATTGAAGGTGAAGGAACGAGCATTCTACCCAGGTTTTAAAGTAGAACTGCCGTTCCACCGCAGTAGAAGACAGAAAGCTCCTTTTTACAAAAGAAGGTATGTAGAAAGAAAAGAAAGAGAAAGCATATCTGAAAGATATTAACAATTATTGATACAAATGTATGACTATGTCTTCACAGCATTATACTTTTTATTTTCCTGGTTTAATATTTTATAATAAAAAATTAGGGAAAATTTGTAATTCTTTTTAAAATGGAAATTTTGCAGCTGCAAAGATAGTACATTCTTTTTCATTTCAACCTAAGAATAAGGCCCTTGCCAAGCATTACAGAAGCTAGAGGCGCAAATTGGACAGTGTCCAGCATTCAAAATGTAGTCAAGGACATGGCAAGTGCATTAAAACATACTGACTCTATTATGTGAAACTATAAAATGAAATGTTTTTAGGTTGTACCTTGCAGAAATATTGTCTTTTTTTTCTATAATGGGAATATTAAGAATAGTGCCATCACATAGTATATTTTAATACAATTCTAAATGAATGAACGAGAAGTGGATGAGTAAACTAGCTGGTGATAAAAATACTGAGACTCTATCCCCCAAAGTCTCTCCACTTCTCCCCCACCCTCAAGGAGCAGTGTATTTTTTACATAGCCCTAGAAAGTTGTATAAATTAGTAAAACATTTTTGATAGTAAATGGTAAAAGACCACCTAGGACATTTTTATCTTATTGTACACAGAAGGACAATTTCAGACTTTTGGAGGGATTGAGCAAAAAAAGAGAGAGAGAGAGAGAGAGACACTCATGGGCATGGACAACTGTGTGGGAATGGCCCCCCGGGTCGGGGGCAGTGGAGGAGGGTGTGGGGGAGGTAAATGGTGAGAGACCGAGATTTGACTTGGGTGTTGATGATGGACAGTGTACAGATGATGTGTTGTGGAAGTGTGCACCTGAAATCTGTACAATTGTGTTAACCAGTGTCACTGTAATAAATTCAATAAAAAGGCAAAAAGAAATTTCCTGACAGTGGTCTCAGACTGAAGTGCAATAGTTTAAAATAGACAACTATTAAGAATTTAAATTGTCTAAGGCTGGCATCTAAAGACTAAGGAGTAGGTAGCCCTGACCGGTGTGGCTCAGCTGGTTGGTTGCCTTCCTGCAAAACAAAAGGTCACCACCCATGCGATCCCCAGTCAGGGCACATACCTGGGTGAAGTCTCTGACTGGGGCAGGTGCGAGAGATAACTAATCCATGTTTGTCTTGCACATCAATGTTTCTGTTCCTCTCTTTCTCCCTCCCTTACCTTGTCTCTAAAAATAAGTAAATAACATCTTTAAAGACTAAGGAGTAAATTCAAATGCAAGTCTTTTTTTATGCAGAAATCTTTTCAGTATACTCATCTCAGAAAACTTCCTATTTCATCAAAAGTCACATTTACATACACATTTTAATGCAAATATAATGACATCAATTTTTGAGTGGGGCATCAAAATTAGTGAATTTTTGTGCAGCCATTTTAATACTGAAGATGGAAGAAAATATACAACATTTTAGTGTATTATGCTTTATTATTTTAAGAAAGGTAAAAACACAACTGAAATGGAAAAAAAAATTGTGCACTGCATGGAGAAGGTGCTGTGAGTGGTCGAAGATGTCAAAAGTAATTTGTGAAGTTTCTTGCTACTACTGACATTTTGGCCCAACAATTCTTTGCTGTGGGGTTGTCTTATGCATTGGAAGATGTTTAGCAGCACCCCTGGCCTCTACTCACCAGAAGCCAATAGCAGGAGGTAGCCTATACACTCAAAATATCCAAATCAATAAAGTTACTGGTGAAAATGAAAAATGTGTCTTTTATTTTATGGGAAAAAAGCATACAGATGTTTTGGCCAGCCTTATATTATGCACTTATTGCTGCCCTGTGCTAGGGTCTGCAAAAAACACAAAAAGAGACCTTACTCTTCACCCTCCTTAGAGGGTACTGTCTGGCTACAGTTAAGTTGCGAGTGCCCTTTAACCAAGAATGGAAATTCCAAAGGCCATGATGTCCCAATGTGGCATCTGATACTGTTTCCTTTATGCTACAAGGAAACACTACAAATCAGAGCATTTTATTTGAAGGGATGATTTATCAGCATCCTGAATGTCAGGAAGCTCTTGCTGAAATTTATGTTGTTGAAATCAGTCTTGTAGTAATTATAGCAGCCAATATTTATTGAATTTTTATTTATCTGCTAGCACTGTGCTAAGCACGTTACATGTATCAGCTCATTTAAGTCTCACAATCCATAAGGAATTGGGCGCCAAGTCACACACTGATAAGTGATAGAACTGAGAGGAAAGCCAGGAGGTGTGACTGCAGAGACAGAGCTCAGAACACCCTGCTGCAATCATTTGATTTATTCCTGGGAGGCAAAACAATTTCATTTCTATCATCTTCTGTGCCTAGCACAGAATTATTCAAATAGTAGGGAATCAACATGTATTCATTGATTAATCAACATCACATAGGTCTTTATTCATGCTACGTTACTCCTTTGCTTTTGTTAAGGCCAAACTGTCTTCCAAAGTTGTTGTATCATTTTGCATTCCCACCAGCAATAAATGAGAGTTCTTGTTGCTACTCATCCTTGCCAGCATTTGGTGTTGTCATTGTTCTGGATTTTGGATATTCTCTTAGGTATGTAGTGGTATCTCATTTGTTTTAATTTGCATTTCCCTGATAATGTGATGTGAGCCTTTTTTTTATATGCTTACTGGCCATCTGTATCTTTCCTCATGAGGTGTCTCTTAAGAACTGTGGTCTATTTTTAAATTGAATTGTAACTTATTATTGACTTTTAAGAGTTCTTTGTATATTTTGGATAACAGTCCTTTGTCAGATACGTCTTTTGAATATGTTTTCTTCCAGTCTCTGGCTTGTCTTTTTATTCTCTTAACAATATCTTTCCCAGAGTGGGTGATTTAATTTTAATGAAGTCCAATTTATCAATTCTTTCTTTCCTGCACTGGTGTTATATCTAAAAAGTTGTTCGAAACACAAGATCAACTAGATTTTCTCCTATGTAATATTTTAGGAGTTTTATGGTTTTGTATTTTACATTTAGTTCTGTGATACATTTTGGGTTAATATCCATGATGCTAAGTTCTGTATCTAGGGCTTTTCTTTTTTTTTTTTTTGCATGTGAATATCCAGTTACTCAGCATTGTTTGTTAAAAAGACTCTCTTTGCTCTATTGTATTGCCTCTACTCCTTTATTGAAAATAGGTGACTGCATGTATTTATGTGAGTCTACTTCCGGGCTCTGTATTCTGTTCCATGAATCTATTTATCTACATTTTCTTCAGTACCACACAGTGTGGGTTACTATAGCTTTACAGTAAATTTTGAAATCAGTTAGTGTCAATCTTCCAGTAGTTACAGTGTTATAACTTTCAATGTTGTAGTGGCCATTCTGGGTCTTTTGTCTCTCTAAGAACTTGACAATCAGTTTGTAACTATCCCAAAACATCTTGTTGGGATTTTGATTAAGATTCTGTTAAATCTATAAACCGAATTTGGAAGAACTGACATCTTGACAATGTTGAGTCTTTTTTATCTGTGGGCATGGAATATTGCTACATTTAGATATTTTTTATTTCTTTTATCATAGCTTTATAATTTTCTCATAGATTATATACACAATTTGTTAAATTTATAGTTATATATTCCATTTTATTGCAATGAGTGTGAGTGGTATCATGTTTAATTGTGAATTCCACTTATAAATTGCTGGTATATGGGAAAACAAGTGGATTTTGTATATTAACTTCATATCTTATAACCGGCCTATAATCCTTCAGTTCCAGGAGTTCTTTTATTGTTTTTGGTGACTCCTTTCTGATTTTGTGTAGAGATGATCATGTCCCCTGTACACAAAAACCATGTTACTTTTTCTTTTCCCAATGTGTATACTTTTACTTAGCTTTCTTATCTTATTGCATTAGCTAGGACTTCCACTGCAGTGAAAAGCACTGGTGAGAAGAGACACCCTTAGCTTGTTCCTAATATTTATTAGCTGGAAAGCTTTGAGTGTTTCATTAAATACCATGCTAGCTGCAGGTTTCTTGTGGATATTCTTTATCAAGTTGAAGAAGAAGCCCTGTATTTCTAGTTTACTGAGAGTTTTTATCATAAGCGTGTGTTGAGTTTGTAAATGCTTTTCTGCATTTATTAACATGATTATGTGATTTTTCTTCTACATCATATTCATTACACTTAAAAAATGTAGTGGTTGCTGTACAGTTTGTAATATACATTCATAGTTAATTCGAGTATACTTTTAAGTAATACCATGCCACTTCATGCGTAGCATAGTAACTTATAATAACCAAATAATACGAATTCCTTTATCTCACCATTTTTATTATTGCTGTCATTTCACCTATAAATATGAATATGTCAACATAAGAACATTCCAACCTGTAAGAATTTTTTTGAGTCTATGTGAGCCAAACCAAGGATAATTGCTGGGAAGAAAAACCTCAATGGACTGAGAAAACACTTCAGAAAATGGTACTTTCGCACCTTATTTTATACACTACAGTAAAAAGAGAAGATGTAAGTAGGTTACACAAAATCCACTGGTGATAGATTAGGGAGGCAGGAGAAAGCAAAGCAGGGAAACTTTTAGGACTGGATAAAGAGTAGAATGATAGACACATATTTCTTGCACAGAGGTCGGTACAGAATAGTTAACAGTTAACAATTATCACAATAATCATAGCAACGAGGGGATCTGTGGTCTCCCTCTGGTGTGGTGCCTGTGCTGTAAGGGCTCCAAAGAAGGAAATTATTTTTACATTCTGAAAGTATGTTATTGTAGATGCATAAAGACAATAGACAGGCTTAATTAAGGGAAAGACTGACTTTGGTTGGGGAAGATTCGCGCATAGGACATGACTACCTGCCATAAATTGCTTTGTTGATAAGTTTTAACTTCAGGCAATTCTTTGTGGTTACTTTGGGTTCTGAGTTTTTAAGGCTCCCATGTAGGCCTCCTGTGAGTTTGTCAGGTTTGTATGTGGCCCCTTTTTGTCCACACATATGTATGTACATAGGAGGTCTGTCAGGAAAAAGTCCAGCCATTGTTAATATAACGAGAACAGTTTGTGTGACATTGATGTAACCTGGCAGCCAACAAGAGTGGACTGGGATGCACATGTGTGAACAATGATGACTTCACTCTACTGGTCAGTGGGGGCGGTAGACCCGGTTGAGTGAGCATGTGCACTGTGTGGCTGTCACATTCTAAATGACTGAGTGAGTAGAGCAATGCATCTGCATAAAATTTTACATTAATCTTGAACATTCCTCCATGGAAACTATTCAGATGATTCAGAAGGCCACAGCTATGGGCAATTGATGATTGGCAGCTTCATCATGACAATGTGCCTGCTCATGTATCACGTCTTGTGCAGAGTGTTTTGGTGAAACATCAAATCATCCAGGTGACTCAGCCCCCTACAGCCCAAATTTGGTGCTCTGTGACTTTTGGCTTTTCCCAAAACTAAAATCACCTTTGAAAGGGAAGAGATCTCAGTCCTTTAGTGAGATTCAGGAAAACATGACGGGGCAGCTGATGGCTATTGGGAGAACTGTGTGAGGTCCCAATGTGCCTACTTTGAAGGGAACTGAGGTGTCATTGTCCCATGTACAGTGTTTCTTGTATCTTCTTCAATTAATGTCCCTATTATTCATATTACATGGCTGGATACCTTCTGGACAGGCCTGGTATATTTGAATACATTGTTATTTTTTTCTCCTTTCATCGATCTTTTTTAAAAATTTGTTATTGTTGTCCAAGTACAGATGTCTCCGTTTTCCCCCCACCACTCTTCCCCACCCCACTTACCCCCACCTCTCAATCCTACCCCCCTTTGGCTTTGTCTGCAACATTGGTACTATTTTTATTTTCAACAAATTGTTATCTGTTACATCAATTAAGAATAAGAAAAATGAAAGTTTTTGTCTTCATTTTTACTGATTTTTTCTTCAGTGCCCTTCCTTCCATACTTTACGTGGATTCAAGTTTCTGACCTGTGTTGTTGTCCTTCTCCCTAAAGAACATCTTTGAGTATCTCTTGCAAGGCAGTTCTACTGGCAACAAGTTCTTTCACTTTTGGTTTTCTGACAAAGTCCTTATTTTTCCTTCACTTTTAAAACTTAACTTTCTAAGTTGCAAAATTCTAGATTAGTGGTCTTTATCTCTTTTAACACTTTCAACACTTTTTCTTTTTAATGCTCATCTTTTTTTGCAGTTTTTGAGAAGTCTGAAATATTCTTCTTTTTTTCTCTCTCTCTATAAATAAAAGTTTTCCTCTCTCCCCTCTGGCTTTTTGCAGAATTTTTTCTGTAGTTTTGATTTTCTGTAATTTGAAAATGATAGTAAATGGGTTTACTATTTTTAGCCTTTGTTCTCTTGGTGTTCTGTCAGGCTACCTAGGTCTGTGGTTTGGTGCCCTGATCTTTATTTGGGAAAATTCTCAGTCATTATTGTTCAAATATTTTTTCTGCTTCTTTCTCTCTTATCCTTCTGGTATTCCTATTAAACATATGTTATATCTTTTGTAGTTTTCCCACTGTTCTTGGGTATTTTCTATACCTGTTTTCCAGTTTTGGAGGCTTCTAGACATGCACTAGCTCAGAGATTCTCTCCCTAACCATGTTTAGTTTGCTAACAAGCCCACCAAAGTGGCCTTCATTGCTATTGCTGTGTTTTTGATCTCTAGAATTTCATTTTGGTTCTCTGATAGAATTCTTATATTGTGGATCCAATCTTGCACACTGTCTTTATCCATTAGCATTCTCACTATTTTAATCATAGTGTGTTAAATTCCAAGTATGATAATTGCAACATTCATGACATATCTGAGGCTTGTTCTATGCTTACTCTGCTTCTTCAAACTGTTTTTTTTTTTTAGTCCTCTTATAGTATGTTTAAGTTTTTTAATAGCTGGACATGATGCATTGGATAAAAGGAATTGCTATAAAGATGACTTTAGTAATGTGATGGTGAGGCGTGCTGAGGGCAAGCATTCCATAGTCCCGTTACATCTCGGTCCTTGAGTGAGCCTCTGCCTCCAAGCTGTGAACTTCACACATGCTTGCTGGCATCCTCTCTGTAGGCGAGACCTATGACCAGCGTGGGCTGGACATGTGTGTCTCCCCTCTTCATGGAAGGCTGGGCAGGGTTGGCATTGAGTATTCTCTCCTCCATGTAGAAGGCCAGAGCCAGCTGTACTTGAATATTTTTCTTCCTGAGGCCACCTAGGCTGGTAATACCCAGCTGCTTAAGCTCCGGTTAACTAATTTCTGCTGAGGGTAGCCTTATTAAGAAGAACAGACTGCTGTGCTGTATTTAAAAATGCTGTTCCCCTCTCTGGTTGTGGGAAGCACAAGGGACTTTTTCTCTAGTGTGCACTTTGAGAACCCGGGCAAGGTCCAGGAGGTAAAACACAAAACGCGGGCACCTCCCTAGGACTAGTCACCCTGGAGATTTCATCTCTCAGACTTTTGCTCTGAACCTGCAGCAAGCCTTCACGCAGAGTTAAAGCTTTCTGCCTCACAGTGGTTTTCACAAAGGTTTCAGTGTATGGTTTTTTCCTCTGGTAAGTTGTGATTTTCTGTATTAGTCTATCAGTTTCTCCAATTTTAGGGGTAGTGGTTTGTCCTATGATCTCACTTCCTTCGTGGGCCTGGGAAAAGTTGTTGCTTTAACAGGTTGTTCAATTTTTTCATTTGTTATTCACAAACGGTGGTAACTTCCAAACATTCTACCTGCCGTGTTTGAAGCTAGAAGTTACCAAATCCTGCCTGTGAAAAATAGGTAATATTTTGCTCACCAAGGAGCTCTCCTGCATTGGTTTTAATTTTTAAAATAGTACACTAAAATATTATAATTTTAGTTTTTGAGGATCCACCCTTGAACTTTGTACCCAATGTGCGTGCCTAGCTCACATCACTGTTACTGGCCTTGAGAAACACACAAAGACATCTGCCACCTGAGATGGTTTTCTTTGGATTCTGCCAGGTGTCTGTGCACATGTGTGCTCGATTCCTGAGGAATTGAGGTGTTATTTCACAGGGGTTAGGGGAAAATACCCTGACCTGTAGTCACAGGAAAACCTACCTATCTGTAGTCCTTCCTTGTTCCTAGAGCACAACCCCCTGGGTGCGCCTGTGTGCGAAGCCTTTGCTCCCAGCCCTGTGGGCGAAGCTCCAGGTCATCATTCAGTCTCCTGGTCTTCTCCCTCTTCCTGGTCCTTGCTGGGAAATTACGGACTACCTCCTAAACCTGTCTTTTCCTCCAGATTTACTACTTGTCCTCACTGAAAGCTTTAGTCTGAATCACCTAATCAGACATTAATGGTAATGGAAGTCCTGGACTGTTTTAAAAAACTTAAATTATTTGCCTTTAGAAATCCTGGCTATTTAAATTTGCCAAATAATCATGTAACTGCACCTTCTTTTGCTGCACAGACAGGTAATAGATAAGACTATTTTATGTATTAAGAAAGAGATTTGCCCCAAGAAAAGTGCTTAAAGGTTGTTTAATTTCATCTTTGATTTCAATACATCAAGGAGTTCAAAACCCGTATTACCCATCATGGTGGAATATTTGCTCGTGAAAGAGATTCTGCTTTTGTAATGACCTTATTTCTTACATAAAGAGTTCTTACAAATCATCTGTCCCTTTCTTTCTTTACCTGTTTAGTAGAAAGGTGTTTCAGTAGTCCTTAAATCTTTCTGGATTCAAACAATACTTTGAAAAATATCAGGAAAGCTATAACATTTGTCCTCAACAATATTTATCTATGCTCAAATATTTGCATGTATAAATATAATAAGATTTTTGTATCTTGGGTATACATAAATATAATAATATTATACAGGCACAATTATTTGAACCTTATTTGGCCCTCAGTGACTAGTGTAGGTTTGATATTAGTGATACCGAACAAACACCCCTGTGTTTTTTGGCCAGCTCTACCACTGCCTGAAATGTTCCATTTGTGCTGTTGGTCATATGGGTAAGAATATGTTAATAATTAGAAAAGGGTACGATAGAATCAGAACAGTGGAAGGAAACTGTGAAAGAACTTAGGTTAAGCAGTAAACAGAATTACAGAAGAAGAAAGAGGGGAGGGGAGAGGTGGCCATACCTGGGAAGGTGGTGTGTGCTGGTACCAGATTCAGGAAAGGAGCATTCTGAAATGGTTTTAATGGACACTGAGTAAAGACCACGCTTGTTGTGTTGACAGGATTCCACAGACCAGCAGTGAGAGGTGGGTAGCACAGAGGTAAGGAAATTTCCTAAAGGAGCATTAAAGCGAGCATGCCAGAAAATATCAGTCTGAAGGAATGCGAACTGCAAGCTGCCTGTGGAAGGGGGAAAGCCAGCACAGTCTGAAGGAGTTTATAAAGACCTGACCCAAAGGGAAGAAAAAAACGGTTGGGGATCTTTTCTTTGGAGTTAACATTTTGGATTAAAGCCTATGGGATAAAACTAATTTGCACATGCAAAAGTGGGTCCCAAAAGATACAAAACAGGAAAGGCTGAATCTCCCGTTTCCTCTGATCCTCTTCCTCGTTCTTGGAGCACAGTCATGACTGCAACTCGCACCATGTAAGAAATTAAACCATTGGGACGGGATGAGGGGCATTGACCTTCAACATAACCGGTATTGGTGATTTCAGTCCAGTTTTGCATTGCTCTTTTTAAAACTGCGTGGATCATTATGCACATTCATAAAAAGCTGGGAAATTCTATTCCCAGGAAGTTCATATATATTTGGTGTAACAACCGCCCTGAGCCTAAAGGATTAAAGTAATTCAAAGTACATTAATCCCTCCTGAGCTGCACAAAGCTTTGTTTGATTTATTCCAGGACCACCAGAAGTTCCTTGATGCTTGCAGAATCTGCAACAGTAGTTGAATTTAGTGACTCACCTTTATGTGTGTGTCCAGACTTTATAGGATGTTGAAATTAAAAGATTGCCATCAATATTTGCTATTTATGGTGTAATTCTAAATGATTGTGCAATCATTTAAGTCAGAGTTTAGTAATTCCATTAGGAGTAATCCTACTTCGCCCACTCCTCTGCCTCCCTGCAGCCCTCCACCCCTTGCACCACATGGCTTCAAATGAAAAGAAAGAAATAACTCCCTTTCATTTTTTACATTTCTTATTATACCTGTTGGAAATAAATCTCAACAGGTATAATAAGAAATGTAAAAAAAAGAATCATTTTATAAACATCAAAGCTGTGGGTCCTTAACAGAGGTGTAAAAATGTTCTTTTTTAAAGAAATGAAAAGTGATAGTCTTGATACAGAAGATTTGATAAGGTAGTAACTCTAAATGGGAATTAGGAAGACTTTCTTTATATATGTTCTTATAGCAGAAACAAAAAATGCATTTGTTCCAGTACTGCCTGGAGTTTTTGCTTTCTGAGCTTATGGCTGCTCTCTTCCTAATTTAACTTTCCAGAAACATAAGAGACTACTCATACTGGCAATTTCTAATTTCTCTTGAATTGCTGTGTATTATGCAAAAACTGACATATACTTCTGCTTATGCCCGGAGCAAAGATAATATTTTTGATAGATCAAGTGGTTAGACACTTTTTAACGGGGCCCTCAGGATGGAAAGCTTTGACAAACTGTCAGAAAATGGTATGGCTTAGCCAAATCGTGTTTTAAAAGGTTTTTTTAATTATTTGGGTATAGGAAGGCCAACAGATCACGAGACAACCTCCACAGAAAATATAGTTTGTTATAATCTCAGATCCCAAGAAGGTGAGAACACATCGCACCACAGAGACCCCGCCTGTCATCACCGGGGTCAATTGCAAGGCACAGGGGAAGACGGGAACTGTTGGCAAGAGCCTTTATTGTGCTTCCCACAGGAAAGAACATATGAGAATAAAATGTAATTTTTTAGCCCATCTAATCTTTTTTATAAACACAACATGTTCATTGTTATCTGGTTATTGTTTGGCATCATTTTAGAATGTTTTATATACTTCCTTCAAGCAATAGGCTGGATATTGATTGATATGGAGATTTTTCAGATTAGCAGTCAACATACTGGGTTACACGTAGAAACAATCTTATTTATCTTGTAAATTCAGCACAAAATCTTTAAAAATTTAAACGAACTTAAAACACAAATTAAAAAAGCAAGATAAGTTCAGAAGACTAATGAAAACTGTTCTTATTTAATAAGGAACTATGAGATTAGATGTATTCGGTTTGCCCTATATGAGTGGAGGAAGACAAAATAAAGAATGTAAAAATTTAAAAAAACAAGGATGTATATAGTATTAGTCTGCTCAGGCTAACATAACAAAAATCTCAAGCTAGTTTAAATAGCAAATTCAGATTCTCATGGTTCTGGGGGCTAGAAGTCAGACCAATGAGCTATCAGGGTTGATGTTGTATGTGGCCTCTCTTCCTGACTTGTAGATGTCTGCCTTTTCTCTTTGTCCTTACACACACAGCCTTTCTTCCGTGAGTGTATGGAGAGAGAGGGAGCGCCGATGTCTCTTCCTGTAAGGACCACAGGCTTACAGGAGCCGGGCACCACTCTCGTGACTTCATTTAACCTTAGTTTCCTGCCCAGGGGTCGTATTTCCAAATATAATCATTTTAGTGTAGTAGAGCTTTAACATATGGATTTGGGGGGTGAAAAATTCAGTCCATAACATATGTCAATGCATTTTTAGACAGACTACTTTTTTAATGGCTAAGACAATGAAACCAACATTTTATTGCAGCAGGAAAATCAGAGATTAGAAATCAATAAAGAACTGATATACATATCCCTAAATGAAAATATAGGGGGAAAAAAGTTAAATAATTGTAAAAAAATATGTTAAATAATTGTAAAGAGAAAAATATTTTGCTGCAGGTCAGGTATTTTTAGCATTAGTCCTTGCTATTTGAAGTGCCAAACCATAGAATTTGAATACATGAATTATCACTTAGGAAGATAAGAAAAAAGTATAAAAATGATCTGTTCATAATTATGTACCTAGACTTGCTACTCTTAGGCAGCCAAAGCCAGAGCATGTTTAGGTTTCGACTTCAGTTAGGTTACCATCTTGATGAGAATGGGTTGAAATATCTTTATTCATGAAATTGTTAATTGGGACAACTGTAATAGAATAACAATTAAAAAAAGGAAAAAAATGAAATTGGTAAACTAATTTTAAACAAAAAAAAAGCAAATGTATGGTAGAATAGTAGATAACTCATAATGCTTAGAAAAATTGAAAGCTAAAAAATATCAGTTTCAGAGGGTGGTTAAGTTGGAGAAAGTTCGATGGCGATAACAAAACTTACCTAAGACAAACTTTAAGAATAGAGGGAATGGGGTATACGGGGACACAGCTCTCTTTTTTTAATTTTTTTTTCTGTTTGAAGCTGAGCTTTTGCAGGGGTATAGCAGACAGTGAAGTTAGATAGGTAAAGTCAGAGACTAAATTCTATGTTCCAGGCTGCTCGAATTTCCAGAATAACTGTTCAGAAAGTCTTTGGATCATTGGTACATAAAGAAAACCATTCAGGACGCATTCACCAGCTCCCAGGAACATCCACAGCTGGCACGTCGGAGTTTTCAGATTTCTCACTGAGTGCCTGTTGTGCCCTTCCCTTCCCCACATTTTTCAATAATGCTCCTCTGATGTATGTGGTGTTGTAGCTCAGATTCCTAGGTATTGAAGATAACACCCCATCCTCAGCCTAACCTAATCTGCAGCCCACCTGCTGGGCCCCGCCCAGAGCTCTCTCACTTAGGGGCCCTGGACTCTTTCCATCTCATTCGGCTCTTTCTCTCTGTCACCTTCTGCGAAAACACAAAATACAAGTCAGTTCAGGAGACTTAAATGATGAAATATTGTTCCTTAAAGGGAACCTGAGAACGCCTAGATTGACTTTTTTTGTTTTTAAGATAAATGAGTTAACTCAATCTGAGAAATGTAGGAACCTGTCCAAAGACATACAGCTTGATGGTGGGGACAAAACAGAGATTAGAATGAAATTCTCTGAATTCCTAATCCAGCCTTTCTTTTTAATTCATTTTTTTTAACTGGTGTGGCCAGGCTAGATAGAGTGGCTAGGTACCCACTGCGTGGTTTTGCAAGTGCTGCTGGAAATGAACCCCCTCAATATTTTGTTTCAGGCCTGAAAAGTTGTTCAAATAAAATAAGGGAGTAGTTAGTAAATTTACCCAGTGTCAACTGAATCTGATAGAGAATGACAAACCAATGCACTGTCATAGTCACAGTTTGTAAATGGAAGACGTGACTGTATATTTTGCCTATAGGAGCAGTATTGTGGGATAGTAACTGGACACATTCTACATGTGCTCTTCGGTCCATAAAACTAGCCATTATCTCCACACCCTGACATTTTGTCACATCGTCCTAAATTAATTTGCAGATTAAGCAGTTAGCATTTCTAGGTCCCTGCAGAGAACACATTTTGTGAACTATGTGTTAGGGATAGAACATCAAAATTCAGATAGAGATAGATCTAGACTGAATTCCGTTCATAGATAAGTGACATTTGAGGATTATGTCTTATAGTAACAGATTCCAGTAAAACCTACGAAAATTATCTTCTCTAATTACTCGTAAGTATGTAAACCTTTCACTCAAACTCTAATAGTTTAATATAAAGGCTTTAGTCCTTAACAGGCATAGGCTTTGGTCATTAGCAACATTAACTAAATTTATCTTCCCTTCCACAAATACAGACAATTTAAGATAGAATGACGATAGAATACTGTTACTACAATTTTTAGTAAAAATCTATATGTGAAGTGGAATTCTGATTCTCCCTTGGGTAAGCTGTTCTCTGTATCTAGCCTAACATTGGCTTACTCACCTAAATAGAAACTTTAGTTTATTTAGACAGAAGTACTTTCAAGCACAATCTACCTGAAAATATCTGAGCATATGTACAAGTATAAAACTTACAAATTCAGCATGTTTTCCATGCTGAAAAAAGTATTCTTGAATTTCTTAAAGTCTATTTTCCACTTCTCTTTATGTACTGTCGGTCTTGTCGTATCCTTGGCCAGGTGCTAACTCTCCATGTTAGTGGTCCTGAGGTCAATGTCAGGAAAGCAAGTAGAGCTAGTCTTCTATTTCTTCTTCATAATTTCTGAGAGTCTCTTACAGAAAGTCAAATACTACATTAAATGTTTCACTTTGTGCCAGTTAATGTGCTTAAGTTCCTTCTGATAGTTAGGACCTAACTTTTTTAAAGTTGGGGAACTGGCAAGGAGGAACACAAGGAACAACCTCTTCACTGACTTTCTGCCTGAGTTAAACATTGAAGTTAAAAGTTGAAGGCACAGTACTGACTTTCTGTCAGATATTTAAAAAGTTGCTGATGAGTTAAATGAAAACAGTATAATGAAACTTAGTCTTCTCAAAAAAATGTAAGTGGAAAAAAATAACGTATTCAAAGTTTATTTCTGCTTCCATATATTGAGACTTGGAAGGTGCACACCTCCAATTTTGCAAATTTTTGCTGAATATAATTTTTACTAAGGTTAAGTAGACAGCATAAAACAAAATTAGTAGGAAAATGTGTAAAACTTAGGAACTCTGGCAGATTCATATGAGAAAAAAAGGAAGCTTAAATTGGGTATGACCTTCAGAAAGCATCCTATACAATTCCTCCATTTTTTTTAAGCTGTAGGGAGTTGGACTAAAGAAAAATATGCCCTAAGTGACATGAGGATAAAGTAGGTTTGATAGATTCATTGTTTTTAATATAAATACTCAATGGCATTGAAATTGAAAACTCTTCTGAACTTCACTCATTTATTTGAAATCTAATTTAGATAAAATTAGAAACTAATTAGCTTGTTTATAAATAATACTCTTTAATAATCTTTATAAGACGTATTTATAAGCTATGTTCTATCCAGTTGATTGATGGTATTGTTGAATTCCGTATGTCCTTTCTGGTTTTCTGCGTACTGGATCTCTCCATTTCTGACAGAGGAGGGTTGACGTCCCAGCTATAATAAGTGGGTTCATCTATTTCTCCACGGAGTTCTATCGGATTTTGCCTCACATAATTTGACCCTCTTTTAGGCACACATACAATGAGAATTATGTCTTCCAGGAGAATTGACCTCTTTATTATTATGTAATGCCCCTCTTTATCTTGAATGCTTTCCTTGTTCTAAAGTGTGCTCGGAGAAACAACATAGCTACCCCCATTTTCTTCTGATGGGTTTTACAGTGGTATATCTTTCTCCATCCATTTAACTTGATCCTATATGTGTTTTTATATGTAAAGCGTAGGTAACATAGTTGGGTCTTATTTTTTTATCTATTCTGAAAATCTTTGTCTTTTAGTTGGTGCATTAGAACATTGACAGTCGAAGTGATTATTGATGCACTTGTATTAACGTCTCCCATGTGTGTTAGTTAGTGTTTCCTGTAGGTTGCCTTGTATTCTTGTTTCTACTTTCACCTTCAAATATTTTTTGCCTTTTGTGGTTTTAATTGAGGATTTTATATTATTCCATTTTCTATCCTCTCTTATTAGTTGTACTATTTAAAACAATTTTGAATGGCTGTGTTAGAGTTTGCTATATACATTTACAACTAGTTCAAGTCCACTTTTAAATATCATTCACTATACCACTTCACAGGTAGTAAGAGTACCTTCATAGGTAGTGTGAATATAATACAATAATCCTAATTTCTCATCCTTTCCCTTGTATCATTTCTATATTTATTTTGCTAATATGCAATTATATATACATATTGATATATGTTCAAATGCATTGTTGCTATTATTTTGAACAAATTGTTATCTATTAGATAAATCTAGAAATCGTAAAGCTTTTATTTTATCTTTACTTATCCCTTCTCTGATGCTCTTCCTTCCTTCCTTTAGGTAAATCCAAGTTTCTGATCTATATAATTTTCTGCACTCTGAAGAACATCTTTAACCATTTCTTTCAAGGCAGGCCAACTAGTAACACATTCCCTCACTTTTGTATGAAAAATTTTTTATTTATCCTTTACTTTTGAAGAATAATTTCACAAGTTATAGAATTCTAGTTTGGTGAATCTCTTTCTCTCAATAGTTTAAATATTTTATGCACTCTCATCTTCTTTGCATACTTTCTGAGAATTCAGATATAATTCTTATATTTATTACTCTATAGTAAGCTGTTTTCTCCCTCTAGCCTCTTCCAGGATTTTTTTCTTTATTTTTATTTTCTGTAATTTTAAAATGATATGCCAAGGTAAAAGCTTTTCTTTTTTAACATTTACTTTGCTTGATGTTCTCTAAGCTTCCTGGATCTGTGGTTTGATTTCTGACCAAATTTAGGGTAATTCTCAGTCATTAGTGTCTCAAATATTGGCTCTACTCTTCATTATTTTCCTTGTGTTATTCTTATTATCCAGATGTTATACCTTTTAAAATTGTTTCACAGTTCTTGCATATTTTGTTGTGGTTTTATCTTTCCAGTCTTTTTGCTGTTTGCTTTTCAGTTTTTAGAGTAATATTTAGACATTCCCAAGCTCAGCAATTCTTTCCTCAGCTGTGTCCACTCTACTAATAAGCTCATCAAAGGTTTTTTTTATTTCTGTTACAGTGTTTTGGTATATAGCATTATTTTTTGGGGGGGAAGGAGGATCTTTCTTCCAATTTCTATCTCTCTTCTTATATTACATGCTATCTACTTTGTCCATTAGAGCCCTTAGCACATTAATCATAGTGGTTTTAAATTCCTGGTCTGATCATTTTAAAATTCCTGTCATTTTTGGGTCTGTTCTGATGTGTGCTCTGTGTCTTTGAACTATGTTTTTAGTCTTTTAGTATGTCTTGGGTTTTTGGTTTGTTTGGAATATACAGGGTAGGGCAAAAGAAGGTATACAGTTGCAAGTGTGTAAAACAGAGTTTCTTCTTGTATTAGTTATTAATTATTGTATTATTTTCCATAAGAACAACTGTAAACCTACTTCTGCCACCCCCTGTATAGATATGGATATGGATATGTGCTAGACAAAAGAAACTGCTGTAAAGTGGCCTTTAGTAAGGTGGCGGTACGTTGTGGAGGAAGAGGAAGCTCTTTGTAACCCTGTAGTTATGTCTCAGTACAGACATAGGCCTCATAACAATCTTCTGGTCAGCCACGGACCACAAATACGGCAGTGGTCCCATAAGACTGTAATGCAGATGGAAAAGTCTTATCACCTAGTGGCATCGTCACTGTCATAATGCCATAAGCACCATGCATTGCTCATGTGTGTGTGATGGTGCTGGGATAAACAAACCTACCGCACTGCCAGTCCTGTGAAAGTTCAGCACACACACTTATACGCAGTACATAATACTTGATCATGACAACAAACAACTATGTTATTGGCTTGTGTACTTACTACTATGTTTTATCATTATTTTAGAATGTGGTCTAATTATTAAAAAATTTGCTATAAAATAGTATGTTGTGTTATACCAGCAGTAGCCTCACATATCCTGTGCTTATCTTGTCTATTGATTGTATCATTTTCTCTTGTGCTTCATTTAACTCATATTGCTTTATAGATTTAGTATAGCCTAAGCATACAGTGTGCATAAAGTCTTTGCAAGTGTACAGTAATGTTCTAGGCCTCCGCATTTACTCACCAACCACTCACCACTCATTCACTCACCCAGATAAACTTTCAGTCCTGCCAGCTCTATTTGTGGTAAGTGGTATTATGGTATACAGATGTACAATATATGAAGTCTGTCCAGAAGGTACTAGCCATGTAATATGAAAAATAGAGACATTTATTGAAGAGGATAGTCCCTGTTATAGTAGGCACCTTGGGACCTCACACAGGTCTCCCAGTTGCCATTAGCTTCTCCATCACATTTTCCTGAATTTCGTTGACTGAAATTTCTTCCCTTTCAAAGGTGATTTTAATTTTGGGAAAAGCCAAAAGTTGCAGGGAGCTAAATCTGGGCTGTAGGAGGCCCAAATTACCTGTGTGATTTGATGTTTCTCCAAAAATATTGCATGAGATGTGAGGCATGAGTGGGTGTGTTGTTGTGATGAGGCTGCCAATTACCAGTTGCCCATAGCTGCAGCTTTCTGAATCACCTGAATAGTTTCTGCAGAGGAATGTTCAAGCTTAATGCAAAATTTGATGCAGATCCATTGCTCTGCTTGCTCAGTCATTTTGAATGAGACGGCCACAGAGTACACATGCTCACTCAACAGTATCTACCACCCCCACTGACTAGTACAGTGAAGTCATCATTGTTCACACATGCACATTCCAGTCCACTCTCCTTGGCTGCCAGGTTACATCCATGTTGTGCAAACCATTCTCATTATATTAACAGTGGCTGGACTTTTTCCAGACAGACCTCATATTTTTATAACTTATATAGTGCCTTTTATACTATGCCTTTTCTACATTTAGATATGTTTAGATAAATGCGCACATACTATTGTGTTATAATTGCCTATAGTGTCCAGTACAGTAACATGCTGTACAAGTTTGTAGCCTAGGAGCAATAGGCTGTACCATTTAACCTAGGTGTGCAGTAGGCTCTACCATCTAGGTTTGTGTAAGTACATTGTACGATGTTGGCAGAATAAAATGACCTAACAACACATTTCTCGGAACGCATTTTCATACTTCAGCAGCACATGACTGTATTGTCATCTGCCTATGCCTCTGGACTGTGAGCCTCACGTATGCTTCTCATCGCTACGCTTCCTCGAGGTTGGGGGTGGGGGGGAGCAGGATAGCTTAAGTGAGCTGCACTTGGGCATTTCCTTTTTACCAAGTTGAAGATTAGAGCCAGCTGGTGTTGGGTATTTCTACTCCCTCCCGAAGTCAATTAGGCTTTAATAATACCCCAGCAGCTATGGCTCTCTTTAACTAGTTTCCCTGAGGGCAGATTTTGTTAAGAACACAATGATCTCTGCAGGGGTGTTCAGCCTCTTGGCATCTCTGGGCCACACTGGAAGAAGAAGAGTTGTTTTGGGCCATGCATTAAATACATTGGGATGCATAATCATAAAAAAATCTCATAATGTTTTAAGTAAATTTATAATTTTTGTGTTGAGCCACATTCATAGTCATCCTGGGCCACACATGGCCCATGGGCTGCAGGTCGGACACCCCTGGTGCACTTCAAAATAGTTCTTTTCCCCCTCTTCTTACCAGAAGCCTGATGGTGTGAGAACCTGGTCACAGTCCTGCAGGTAAATCTTAGCAAATTTGGTGGGCTGCTCTGTGACTGGGTTCCCTGGAGTTTTTAACTATCAGAGTTGTCCACACCGGGCCTCCAGTCATTCGCCAATTAGAGTTCAGATTTTCCTAGCCCTGCACTACTTCTTGTGGACGTTTCAGACTTGGCCTTCTGCTCAGGTAAGTTGTTGATTCTCTGTATTTTCCTGTGAGTCTCTTCAGTGTGGGGCAGTGATTTGTCTTGTGACCATACCTCTCTGAGGGATCTAAGTAGAGTTGCTTTTTTGGTTTGTTCAGATTCTTACTTGTTAGAACAGAGGGGCAGCATCCAAACTTCTTACATGCTGGACAGGAAACTGGATGTTGTGTTAATAACATTTTAATAATTTCTGATATTCAAGGAACGCTTGTCACCTACACATCAAGGAATTTAAAAACTTTGTTAGATTTTTAAAAACTGTTTTCCCATTTATTCTGTGCCATTCCTAAGAAGCACAAAATATCTGTATTTTTAATCTTCCTCTTGTCTTTCTTGGATCTCTCAACTTCTCTTGGACAATGTGCATCCATTTTCATTTTCCTGATATTCAGAAGTAGCCTCTCAAATTTTTCTTCAAAATAATGATTCATTATCTTGCCCTGGTTGGTGTGACAAAACTGGTTGGAGCATCATCCTATAAACTGAAAGGTTGTAGGCTTAATCTTTGTCAGGGTACATGCTTGGGTTACGGGTTTGATTCCCAGTCGGGGACATACGAAAGGCAACCAATCCATGTTTCTCTCTCTCTCCCTTCCTTTCCCTCTCTTTAAAATCAGTATGTCCTTGGGTGAGGATTTAAAAAATGATGATTCATTTTTATCAAATTTTAATCCTGTTGTTTATTTGTTTTGGATACATTCAGTTACATGTCTTCTGTGAATGTCAGCTTATTTTTCATCTCATATATAGTTTTATCTAACTTTTTCCTTCCTTCTACAGTGTGTTTTACATTTTTCTTTCAGATTGCAAGCCGTCTTGTGCCTAAAATTTATTGTGCTTTATGTAATAAATCTAAAAAGTTTTCTTTTCTCTTGTAGTTTTTCTTCTTGTACATTGCAGAATTCTTAAATGGCATCCATATTATTTTTTATATGTCTTTGAGTGAATGCAAATTATTCAAGACTACTACTTGCCCCTCGGTCTCACCTAATAATAAAGTGGACTTTTTTTTTTCTCTACACTGTTTACATCCTTGCTTGACTGGGCACTTCTATTTTATTTATTTTTATTTTTACTTATTTATTTTTTAGTATTCAACCTAAAAGAGATAGTGTAGGTATGGATACCACTAGCTGTTTAGCAGGATTAAGGAAAAGAAGAGGAAGCTGAAAGTAGAAAAAGTCTTTAATAGGTTACAGTCACTGCAGAAAATGTGCTTTTTAAATGAATTTGTTTAGCCTGATTTCTGTTCTAAGGAAATAATTGCTGAGCTGAATATCTTTCATAGAACATCTGACTGAAAAATTGGCAGAATACACATTTCTGATTTAGGGAGAGAATCAGTATAATTCAGGCAAAATTTTTATCCCCACTGAAACAGGCACATAATGAGAAATTTTGTCAGAGACTGAATTTTTGCTGGGTTTGCTGTATGCATGCCGAATATACCTAATTGATATTGGCTTTATGTAATAAAGGTCGCTTAAAGCAGTTACCCTCATCTCTCTTATGGTAAGCTTTCATAGCCACTCTCATTTTTCCAAACTTAGGTGTAGTTTTTCTCCAATTTTGGAAATGTTCCCCACATGGGAAAAGCCTTAAGAAACTTTAGAAATCTATGCAAATGAAGAGACTTATTATGCCTCAAGACTTTGATGTGGCCGCTGGTGAGTTTTTCCAATTTCATTAGAACGCTGTTGATTGGAGATGCTAGTTTGCGTTTCCAGTAATTGAGACTTTATCTCAAATCACAGTCCCTTCTAAACTTTGATAAGGGGAAATTTTAATTTCCTACAGTTATTTCTCTCAAAAAATGTAACTTTTAAAAAAATGGAGCTGTGATTTAATTATTGGTGTCTTGAGAAAAACTATTTCCTTTGTATTAAATTTAGCAGCCACTTCTTGAAAGTTATGGTATTCGTTAATATTATGTGGTTTTTGGTTTGACTTTTAATAATTTTAAAATAGTCAAGGTTTCAGAGAATGGGGATTTTTAATTGTAAAAATCATAACATTGAATTTATCATCTTAACCATTTTGAGTACTACTATAGTTTAGTAGCGTTAAGTATATTTACATGGTTGTGCAAGAGATTTCTAGAACTTTTCATCCCAATAAACTGAAACTTTTTACTTACAAAAACACAAATTCTTCCTTCTCTCTCCCCCAGCCTTTGGCAATTATCTTTTTTACCTGTTTACTCTCTCTTTTCAAGATTTTGATTAACTTTAGATACTTTATAAGTAGAATCATACAGTATTTGTTTTTTTGAGGCCAGCTTATTTTTCCTAGCATAATGACCTTGAGTTTCTTCCATTTTGTAGCATGTAACAGGATTTCATTCCATTTTGATGATGCATAACATTGCATTATACATATATACCTTATTTTAAATCTATTCACCTATTGATGTATATCTGGGTTGCTTTTACCTACCTATTGGTTATTGTGAATAATGCTGTAATGAATGTGAGGGTGCAAATATCTCAGAGATCCTGATTAGAACTCTTTTGGACATATACCCAAAAGTGGGATTGGTAGATTATATGGCAATTCTATGCTAAGTATTTTGAGGAGCCTCCATACTGTTTTCCATAATAGCTGTATCATTTTACATTTCCACCAGCAGTGTACAAGGTTCCAATTTATCCATATCCGTGTCAAAATTCGTTTTCTACTTTTTTAGTAGTGGTCATTCATAGTGGTTTTGAAATGCTATTTATTTGTGCTTTTGATTTGTTTTCTCTTATGTTAATGACATTGAGAATATTTTCATATTCTTGAGAGCCATTTGTATATATTCTTTGAAGAATTATTTATGTTCTTTGCTCATTTTTAATCAGATTGTGGGATTTGGTTGTTGATTTATAGAAGGTATTTGTGTCTTTTGGATGAATGAGGGCATTTTAGATGTTTTAGGCTCAAAAAGTTTTGTTACAGAGTATTAAATGGCTTCAGTCATTGGAAAACTGAAGAAACATATTTCAGGTTGAGCTTTCAAAATGACTTCATTGAAGAACAGTGTTACAAGAGGAGCTAATGCCTCGTCTGTGATTAAGAAAATTAGAAACCTGCTACTGTAAATGCTGTATCTAAATCCATGCTGGGACATATTACCAAAATAAGAAAGCCACGCCTAGATCAGAAAACTTAAAATAAAAAGGCCATTCATATAAAGTTCCCATGATCACAAAGCCACCGTTACAACTGCAGCTTCCAGAAATACCTGCAAAAAGTCAGTAGAAAAATTACTGCCCTCCAGTTCTTAATAATATGCATAGAGCAAGTGACCACACATTGATATCTCTGCTAATGCTGCCACAGAAAACCAGATGCCCCCATAACTGTCTTTGCTAGGAGAAAGAAAAGAAACAACAAAAACAGCCCCACATCACATTAACTATGCAAAGGTCAGGGGAGTGTGTCTGATTGCAGAATCAAAATTATATCCAGGTCTGTAGCTACATGAGTTTCTGGAAAATGCAGTTCCAGCCCCTGAAATACAGGGAAACACTCCAGAGAGATGTTAAAATGGCTATTGGGCTCTAATCCATCATATCTGCCTCCAATTAACATACAGGTTTCCCCACTCTCCCAAAGCAGGCTGCTCTTATGAAACATTTCATTAGCTGAAATGGCATAAAGCAAGAAGCAATTATTATTCACTTATATAAATTTTTTTTAGCATCCCCCCCAATAACCTACCAGATCACACCACATAACACATAAAACCTACAATAACACTAACTTACAGTAAAAGAAGAATTATGTGGTAAATACAGTGAGCAAGGCGGCGGGACTTGTTGCTCAGGGCACATGCTGCCTCTATAATGTCTTGTTATAAAACATTGAATGCTATTTTCACTTTCTGACTTGTTTTTTAAACTAAATATGCTTTTTGGATTTTTTCTTTTTTGGATAACAAAAATAGGTACTAATGTTGGTCTTTCACAAAAGCTGAGCAGCATAATGCAAACTTTCAAAAAGTGGGAGATAACTGTAATGGACTTTGCTTCTTTTTGTTTTCCATTTATTTTGTTCAGAGTAAGAGAGGATAAGTTAGAGGCCTTTACCAAAATCATTTCAGTCTGACTTTTCTAAAATTCAAATCTAATTATATTTTCCACTGCTCAGAATATTAAGATTTGTTAGTAGAAAATGAGTTATTTATTATAATTGTGTTAATTTTTATTGCCACTTCAGAAAGATGTACCTATTTGTTAAGCCTTCACCTAAATCCCTTTGGAAGTGACAGAAGGTTGAATTTGTGATCCTATATTAAGTGATTTTAGCATATAAGCATATGCCAACTGCAGGTAACTATGCTTTTATTCATGAGCCATGATAAAGAAGTTAATCCAGATTACAGGTTAATCTGTATAATGGGAATATGCTGGTTGAAGTAAGAATTATTTGTAGTATAAAAGAAAGAAGGAGCTGGAGTTAGAAGAAACTGGCTCCTAGGCATATTGAACTGTACAAAAAAAAAAAAAAAAGAGCTGTTCTATTCTTGAACCAAGAGCTAGAATAGCCTGCCTAGTAATTGTCCATAAATGAAATATGTACAAAAGTATCTTTGGTCTGTACATAATATATAGAAATTTGTTATAAAAGTGGTCTTTCTCAAGTGAAGCTATAATTAAATTTATGTGTATTTCTTAAAAATCAAAATGTTACATATACACTTAGTGAAAATGTCCCTCCATCTTAATCCTAAAGTTTCATCTCTTTGTCCCAGGTAACTTAATGGTCAAATTTAAAGATAGAAGTATTGATGCAGTATACTTGTGCATCAAGTTTTACTTTCAATAAAATGGAGACTGAAAAAGTGTTATAATCCTTGGTTAAAACTTAGTTATAGAGAGATTCTTCTAAAATAGCTCATGACAGAACTATTGGAGTTACTGTTATATTCTGATTATAAATCTGATTTTGAATGCTATTACAGATAAAAATCTAAGATAAAGTCATTTTCAAGAGGAGTTTTAATGCATTCCAGTATTCCCATATGAACCATATAAATACAACATATTACATAAGCAGTATGTTATAATTTTATTCCAGGGAACTCCAGTAATCAGTGAAGATTATTCATTCATTGGTTCAACATTAATTATTTACCAAATGCCTACTATGCGCATTCATTGGTGAAAAAGAATAAACAATAATCTTTCCACCTGTGCCTATATTTTAGTGGATGGATGATAAACAAAATAAACAAGCATAATCACAAAATAATATGTCAGATATTGATAAATGTTATGGAGAAAAATGAAGCAATGACTAAGAGATAGAATAGCCTCATAAAGAAGTTGTAAACTAGGCAAAGAACCAAAGCTGGTGAACTATATTGTTGTTTGTAGGTAAAATATATTGTCTGTAGGAAGGATATTCAGGACTAGAGCAAAAACCTGTGCAACCCATAGGTCAAAGCTTGCCCACAGTGTTCAAGGAATAGCGAAGGAGGCCAGTAGAGAGATATGATCAGAGAGGAAATGGAAGGCAAATCAAGTTGAACTTTATCTGGTTATTCTTTTAAGCTATCAAATCATTTAAAAAAACAGTATCACAATCTGGGAAATGATAAGGGACAATTGGAACAGAGGGACAAATTCAGAGGTCACTGTAATAATCTGAGTGAGAAGTGGTTATGGCTTGGGGTGCGGTGCTAGTGCAGGGAAGTGATAAGAAGAACAAGGATGGTGAAGACCATGTTTTTAAATATGCAAGAGGGGATGAAAATACACAGAGTTACAGCTAGAAATATGGATATTTTATCTATAGTAAAAGTAGAGAAGGTAGAGTACATATAGATGGGTGATGTGGAGACTTATAGATGTTCTATGCTTTTTAAAAATAGTTTATTTTTATTGTATTTTTCCATTGCCATTTATCACCCCAAGCCCTCTTTACCTCCACCCATTCCCTCCCCCCAACCACTACGACCATACTGTTGTCCATGTCTGTGTCCATGACTTCTTTTTCTTCCCCCTCCCTGTGGTAGTAGAGTCACCAACTATTAGTGAGGAAACTGAATGGATCATGCAAGTGTCATATGATTGACATGCAACTCTATAGATTGCATACTTAAGATTCATAGAAGTGCATTTAAAGTGCAAGGAGTCAACATGGTAGTGTGTTATTCTATGGCCATATTTAGTTCCACATATGTAGCATCCCAGGAGGCAGAGAGTTGGATTTAAGCAGGTTTAGGGGGTTGCCAAAGTCAGTACAAAATATAAAAGAGTGGTAAGAGAGTTGAAAGTATGTGTAAGGGAATAATTTTATTGATGGAATATGGAATCAAAGCAGGGTAGCAGATAATAATGACACAAGTGCTGTGGGATATAGTAAGATGGTCACATCAGAAGATTGTAGGTCCTGGTAGGTGTGAAGGAATCGATGAAGCTGCAATAGTAAAGGAGTGAGCTGAAGATAAGAAGTAACCATTAGAAAGTGGTATGCATGAACCTGAGATCATAAAGCGGTGTGTTTGCTATAATGACAGGATCCTGGGCATGAGTATGGATGTAAAAAGCTGATATTGGGTGAAGGAAATGATCAGAGGAGGAGGAGCTGAGAGAACCAGAGAGAATGGGTGATAAAAGAATTATATATATATGATGAAGTCACTAAGAAATATCACAAGAAGAATATTAGAAGAAATGACCATAAAGAGTAACTTAAATCTTTGAAGAATAGGAGTCACATATATGCCCAATGACCGCAACTGTGATTCAAAGATGAATGATTTTAGGGAGGGAAGTAAGCAAATGGCCAGGAACAGTAATGCAGGAGAAAGACCCCCAAAATGTCCCTGGGAGCTAGAGAGAAAAGGATTACCTTTGAGCGAGCACCTGCTAGGCAAGTTTTGGGCAACTCTTATTTTACTTTTGTGAAAATGGACATATCTGTGGAGACTGGCTACCTCTACACTAATGAACTTGTTGAAGATAATTCTCTATATTTTTTTCCACAGCTCACATGGTTAAAGAAATGGGCTGGGAAGAATTGTATATTGGTGTAGCTTTAATACTTAGGATAGTTCTTATTTATCTCCTTCAAATAAACTTTATAAATAAATTCTGAACTACCTGGTTATTATTTAAAATTTAACATGTAGGGAATTATACTAAAGGTTCCTCCTTAAGAATGGCTTTCTTCACATGTTGTGCCAAGATTATAACATAACTTAATTAGGGAACTTCACTACCATCAGCAAGTTTGTGTGCTGGAAACCAGCTATTTTAAATCACAGATTTTCTCATTTAGCCTTTGAATGGTCCTAGAGATAAGAAAGCTTGCATTGCTACCATATTTCTCCCAAGCTGTCTTTAGAGATGGGATTTTTCTCCCTTGGGGGAATTTTAGACTGCAGTTCTGTTAATTATCAGGAAAAGGAATATTATATATGAGCTATCGATCTTCACAAAAAATATCCATAAGGTAAAGGAGATCTGAGTTCATAAGACAGTCTGTTTTCAAGTGCTTTATAATTTTTATACTCTTTAAAATTCTCACAGCTGTAGTAAGACATCTGTGTTGAAAATAAGTGACTTTAACCAACTTTAATTTCTTCTATAGTGGTTAATTTTTATGTAGCAGGAGTAGAAAAGTACTCTCTTTTTTTTAGGGTTAACATATAACAAAAAAACACATATCATCAAACAACAGGTTGATGAAACTCCTCAATTACATTGCTTATGCAGTTTTTTCAATTCGTTTTCCTCAAGAGAAGGGTGTGAATATTTTCATCACTTTAGTGATGATAATATATTTTTAAAAAGGCTTATTTCATAATCAAGAAGGAGCTAAAATTTTTTGAAGATATATAATTGAAATTTCTAGGGTGACTTTAAAATTACTTTTAAAGTCCCAGGCATTCATTCTTATGAGCATGTTTTCAACTTTAGCACATACATCAAGTATGTGCTAAAAATAATACAATATATCAACCTTGAGAATGGACACTAGAAATGTGAGCAACTTCTTATCAAAAGCTGCAATTTAGTGTCATAAAGGTCCATTTTACCCCTTTATTTATTAGAGGTAAAAATAAGGCAAGTAAAAATGCATAGACTCTCTAGCAGTTCAAATTCTGGGATATTCAATTACTTGGTGGCAGCCGATCATTAGATTAGATACATCTCAGTACATCACAGAAGATGAAAAGTTTCCTCCAGAGACAAAGGTGCTTTAGAGCAATTTCACTTCTAATTATGTTTCCTGTAAGATTTTGTTTGTGTTTGATTTAGAATGGGATGTAATCTGCTAGAGAGAAAAAGAAATCAAAAGATTAACATCACCTTATTATCTAGTACGAAATGGGCCTGGGCTCAGACTGATGCGATGAAAACTGTTTATGGAAATTTTTGCTCTCTGTTATTTAAAGGGGAGGCTGCCACTGGATACATAATATGAGTAGATGTATTAATTTAGTATGTTGTACCAGCACAGGATCAGCAGCTAATTCTATAATAAAAATGTATAGCTTTGCTATTATATACCTGAAGAACATTCTGGTGTTTGTTCATTTTTGGTCCATGACCTTCATAAATTCTTTATGCACAGATGTGCCAAGTTCAACTGAATTAGAAATGGAAAGATGTTTCAATTATTCATTTCACCCTTAGCATTAGAAGACAATAAACTTGTAAAGGCATTTTTTCCACATACAATGAAACTAATTCAGGTTGTGTCCTTGTTAAGCTAGCTCTAGACATTGTAAAGTTGAAAAATATATTCTATTTTTATGTGTCCATTAATTATAGACTTATGTGGAGAAGTGTTTGAGAATAAAAAACAGTGTTGTCTTGCATGTATTATCAATGTTTATGTTTTTAAATGGAAAATAGGCTTATTACTCTGAAGAACTGTTTAAAAATTAGGAAAATAGACAAGTGCAATTTGTGGTACTCAATAATATGCAACCTCAATCTTGTTTCCCATTGTCTCTTTAACATAGTCAGTGAGAAAGTTTTTCTCTTGCCCTTGAAAACAATCTCAGTCTTTGACTAGCCTCAAAATTTTAAATCTCACTTTAAGATAGTGAAACTTTCTTTAGTGGTATTGAATTATTAACAGAATCTCTATTAAGAAATTAGAATGGTCAATCTACAGTAATCAAAGTGCTTACGCTAGCTCGTGTGTGTATGTGTGTGTGCATTGCTGCATTAGAAATATCTCCAAAATGTTAGTGCTGGTGGAGCAAGTATTTCTTTCTTTCTCTCAGAATTGTGGAGTAGCTCTTGGTCCGCTGAACTCTCCTGGGCTCAGCTGATCTAATCTGAACACAAGGCTTAACATCATTTCAGGTCTTTCTCACTCATCTTCATCATTCTTCAGGCAGCTACTACTCAGTATATTTTCTTCATATGGTAATAGCAGAAGTACAGGAGATTAAAAAAATCCTGCAAGCACCTTATTTAAAGCCTCTGCTCTTATACTTACATGTATAATGCAATTACTAACATGTAATTGGCCACAGAAACTCACGGGGCTCAGCTTTGTATCAGTGAGATGAGAAATTAAACTTCCCACAACGGGGTGAGAGAAAACACAAGGGAAAAAAGGGAACAAAGAAATGTTGGAAAACAATGCAATCTTATCACAATGCCAGACCTGATTTAACAATAATCTCTCTCATCTGCCAGCCTAGGCTCATAGTAAGTGGTCAGTTTGAAGCTGGATGGTAGGTATGGTCATTTCTCCCTCCCCCTCTAATAACCATACTAACTGATTCATAGCTAGAGAGTAGGGGCACGATATAAAGGAAGACAATTAAGGAAAGAGGTCAATAAAATTTATTACATGAATGGTTATTGGTGTGCCTGGCTGATGTTTGAACCGAGGTAATACTGTGGGATCTGTCCTTGGTACTGAACACATTGTCCTGAGGGTACCCTCCAGCTGAAACTTACAGGATGTAGGCTGTACTCTTCCTTCAGCTGACAGCCTCCTCTTTAGATCCCTTTCCCCCACCCTCGGTAGCCCACTCCTTATACTAGAGTTTTGACACACATTCCAGGAATTTCTCTCAGGTAGGCTTTCAAAAGTTCTAGGTTCACTCTACTGCCCATGTGGTTTCCAACTGTCCCGATTGGAAGCCCTCGTGGATAATTTACCCTTCCATTGAATGGTAGTCCAATTATCCTTTAGAAGCAACATACCCCTGCTGCTCTCCTGCCCAAGCAGGTCTCCAAACAATCTCTGTGGTCTGCTTACTCTTCTTTCTGTGGATCTATCCCAAGCTTTTAGTAAGAAGCCTTAAAATTTTTGTCTCTCTGTAATTAACATGAAAGAAGTAGTCTCCCTCTCCCACCCTTTTCTAAGAGATAACGGAGAGTGATGAGAATCATAGATAGCAGGGTTTTTTTTCAAAAGTCTATTGACAAATCACTTATTTTTTTTATTTTCTAGTACATTTTATATCCTAGATCTCCAATCAGGGCTCCCTGGATAAGGGGATCAAGAGTGATAAAATCAATTCTCAACCTGTTTCAACCACCTTCTTAGAAACAATTGATTTGATCTGACATTTCACTTAGATATATAGCACATATTACATCTGGCACCTTGGCAAAGCCTCAGTGTTAATATCCCATTATATGTGAATGGCAGTAAAGTCAGTATAGGAGGTCAAGAATGGTCTCATGCTTTATTTTAATAGTTTCAGTTTCCAAGTTAACTTGAGAGTAATTTCTGGAAGAACTTATAGTAAACATATAAAACTTGTTCAGAATCTCTGTTCTGCATTCATCAAAACTTTGCTGCATCAATCTAAAACACACCATTTGTATAGTTCAACCATTTGTGTTAATTTTGACGAAAATAAAATCTTTAACTTTTGAGAACATTTTGGTCAGTTTTGACTTTATGACTTGATTTTTTAAAAATAGGATAAAGGATAATAGAATAACAATAAAAATGATTATAAATAAATAATGATAAAAAGATAAAGGATAAATGGTATTATGCCCACTTTTAGTGACAACACAAAGAGTCAACTAACCTGAAGTTCTCTGATATTTATTCCCTCATATAATTAGGTTTCTTCATATACATATGAGTATAGGTATTAGTTCCAAAACACATGGGAGTATTTTCTAAGTTTCCTAATATTCTAGGCTCATTTTAAACACTTGTTTCCTGTTACCTTAGTTCTCTGTACTTTTTCCACTGCATTCACATTTTACTGTAATTAATTAAAAAGTGTTTTTTTAATCCTCACCCAAGGACATGTTTATTGATTTTAGAGAGAAGAAAAAGGAGGGAAAAAGAGAGGGAGAGAAATATTGATCAGTTGCCTCTCACATGTGCCCCCACTGGAGACTGAACCCATAGCCCAGGCATGTGCCCTGACCAAGAATTAGATGACACCAACAAAATCACATGGTCCAGGGCTATTGTAATGAACGGTTTAATGTTGGCTTCCCCACTGTCCTGGAAACTCTGTAAGAGGAGATAGCTTGTCTGTTTTTTTTTTTTTAAGGCTCCCCTGCATAGGGGTAGCAGCAGGTATTGGCTCAATGTACATTTTTGGTGAATGAATGAATTAGTGTATGTATAGTTTCTGAGAGCAGGTGGTTGTATTTTTTATTGAACAGAAGTAGACACTCGAATGAAATGGTAATCTTAGTGAAACCTAGCAGGGGATTCAGGTCAAATTATTAATCCACCTTTTGACTCCAAACACACTGTCAAAACTGTTACCAAACCATTTTGTTGAATTGTATTTTCCTCTTGCACCTGGGGAAGGGTAACCTGATACACTTTGTTTCTCAGAGTCAGAACCTAGCCACATTGACCTTCAACATCTCACTGCTGCTCAACTATTGGATGACAATTGTAAATCATGATGACATATGACCTAGGAAATGCAGTACAGAGTCACAGAAATATGGCATGTATCCTAATTTATTATCCAGAAAAAATTAACAGAGACATTTTGTAAGAATGCACTGTAGTTTAATAATGTCAATGAACATGATTAAAGATAAAGTTTCCCCTCAGTGACCAGTTATTTTTCTCATGTCTGTTATTCTTATCTTGATGAATAAAATGATCCAGTGCACTTCTGGTAGTTGCAGATGCATTATGTTCAGCAATACACTGGCTTCTGTTTATTTCTGCTTGCATTCACCCAACATTGTTAAAACCTGAACTTTTTGGCTTACATTCAAACAATGGAGTACGACAGATATCTTTGCAAAACCTAACAATGATTCTGATTTCTCTATGCTATGTTAATTTTTTGCTGTTGACACTATTACAGATGTCCCCCATCCTCCTCCATTCTGCCCCCCCGCCACCAGCCCCTGCCCTGGCCTTGCTCTGGCTTTCACTGCATTGCTTTCTGTGCCCATGGGCTTTGCATATATGTAACTGATCCTTAAGAGACTTAAGAATCCTATGAAAACATAAACCCAGCAGTATCCTTTCTACCATGGGTCTCTTTTTGGTTTCGTATTTATTTTGCTCTCTAAGTCACTCTTAAATATGCCATTTTTTTCAATAAGTAAATGGCTAAGGGATATTTCTTTTAAATAATGAAAATACAAAGACTGTGAAATAGTATAATGTTAAATCTCACTATTATGCAGATGAAGATAAAAGAGATATTTTATCAAATAACAGTTTTTAAAATTTTAGTAAGAATATCAAGAGGTGGTAAGGCACTAGTGAGAAACTTTCAAGCAATGGCTCCTTCCTGGCATGACTTAAATCACAGTACTCTGAATTTTAGCTATTTCAAGATTAGTCATGACTTTTTGCTTTCTTATTTTCATGCCTAAAAGCTAAAGCACTATAGTTTCAATCTAATGGTTTTAATAGTATTTTTTCCTCACCATAAAACTTTGCCCTTATGCAGATGATGCATTATAGAATTGTACACCTGAAACCTATATAATTTTAGTAACCAATGTCACCCCAATAAATTCAATAAGAAAGAAAAAACTTTGCCCTACATCAAGGATAAAAGTATTTACTAAGGCTAACCCAGTTATTCCATATGCCCACATGTGCCTGAAAAAAATCCAACTAACTAACCAACAACAACAACGAACTACATTTTCATTTTCAGCGTTTGCTTTAACAGCATAAGACTCTAATAATTGTACCTAGAAATATGTTTACAGTTACTAAGAATAAATTCATAGCTTGTAAATGGAAGGGTTTGGATGAGGTGAAATTGAGTAAGGTAGAACTATGACATTTTGCTTGAGGATGTGCCCTAAATCAAAAACTGACTGTATTTTTGCTCAGAAGGGGTCCACTCTTCTTTTTGGCTTCTTTTAGTCTTCCCCTCAGATTTAGCTGGTCTTTCCATTTCCCACTGATTCTGCAATATTTTTCTACTAAATCCACTTCTTTATGGCAGCCAAAGTCAGCTTTGTGCTTCTATAGAGGTATTATGCAAGATATGTAGAAGATGAAGTGGAATTTCAAAATCAAGTGATCTTACAAATTCATATAGTTAGTGAGCACAAAGTTAAACTGGAATTCTAGTCTCAAACCACTCCCTAATTTTGATAAATATTTAATCCCATGTTGTTCAATTAAGAGTTGAACCCTTAGATGAAGTACTTTCTATTTTTAATACTGCATGATTTTTCTCAGTGTATATTTTCTTAATAGATGAGTTAAAACCAACCAGAATAAAGCCTATTATGCCTATGTAATAATCTTATATCTATTAAGCACTTATTTGAGTATTTGTGATAAGCCCAACCTGTTTCTAATATATATCTATGTATTTATATATCTCTATATCTGTATCTATATTTATATCGTTATCCATATATAATATCTGTGGGGGTTGTAAAACATACTTTAGGTACATTATTTTAAAAATATTATTTTTCTTTCATTTTGTTCTATTCATACATAAGCAAAACTACTTTTTATACTTTGAAAACAAGCTCAAATGTTACCTAATTTCATTGCAGAACATTATTTACCATCATATGATAGAATCTATGAAGTGATTTTTATAAGGACATCTCTCTGCTTGAATCCACTTGGTTGCTACATACTAAAAAATGCTTTTATCTTCCTTTTTAAACTTTGCAGGTCAAATCTTCTCTCTACACAATAATTTTGTGGTAAAAAAATATATACCACTTACACCCACAAAATAGCATAGCTTAGGCTGCTTTTAATTCATGATTGGATTGAAGATGCTACGCTCTAAAAATAAATTTGTGTATATTGTTATTAAGATTTAGGTTTGGAAATAATTTGCTAACTCATCTCAGATAGGATTCTTTTATTGAATTTGCAAATGGTTCAGGTGAAAGTGTTGGGATTTATGAAATAAGTGCTTCCAGAGTGATAGAGTTCTACACAGATTCTTATGTACAGAAAGAACATACATATTTTCCAGAGGAACGAACAATCATTTCAGCCAAAGTGATTTTCTTTTCTGAATAGGAAATTCCAAAGTTCAGGACACACATAATTTGTCAGAGCCCTTGGAATGGTGGTTGGTTTAAAAAACGTTGAGATGGTACTGTACATTGACCTAAATATAGTAATGGAATTAAAGGGAAAAATCACATTTCAAAGTGGTAAATCAATAAGTAGAAGAGGTATTTAGACTATAAAATTTATTATTTTGCATAAGACAGCATTTACTGGCATCATCAGACAAACATTGTTGAAGAACTTATTTTTTTGCGTGGGAACCATGTGACCAAGCTAGTTTATCTAATGTGCGACGTGACATAGGCTGTTGTAGAAGATTCGTAACTCAGTTTGTGTGTGTCTGGACATAGAGATCGCAGTGCAAAGATGGCCGAGTTTTATCCATAGACAGGATGTGAACACCCCTCCACACACATATGCATGTGCATACACACTCAAAATTCAAATAGGGAAAAACCCATATAATCCGTCACTATTTGTTTTTAAATCACATAAAGCAAAGAAAAAAGCAGGCAATTGTGTGTAATTAGTATCATATATTTGTGGGAGGATGACATAAATGCATGAGATTAAATAAGCAGGACAATTGAATATCAACATAAAGCATGACTCAGTAACAAAAGAGGAGGCTGAATTTAAAAATGAGCATTAAGCTGACATTCCCAGGGAGCAAAAGGATGAAGTACTAGGTCCCACATGATGGGTCAGTTTCTATAGTTAGAGGGCCTGGTAGTTACTGACGAAGGTGCTTATGGGATAGAGGAGTGTTTATTGAGCCTCATTCCTGCACTGCCACCAGCTAACTGTGTCGCCTTTGACAGGTCATTTTACTTGTATAAACCTAAATTTCCTCATCGAGAACAGGAGACAATGTAAGTATATGTTCTCTTAAATTTCATATATCATTGAAATGATATATAGTACATTAATTGCTTGGTCTAATTTGCAAATGAGAATCTGAATCAAAGAGTTTAATTCACCAAACAGCACAAAAAGGGTGGGCAGAGAGAAGTGAAATGGATGAACATTTACTTCCCATTTACAATTTGTACTGTGCAATATGTAAGACAGCAGCTGTTTGCCATCTCATTTAATCTGCACACCAACCCTATGAGGTAATAACTATTTACCCCAATTTACAGATGAAAAATAACCACACAGATACTTACTGACATTGTCATTAGTCGGCTATTAAATTTTTGAGTGAGGATTAAAACTGGTTTAATTTTTAAGTTCTAGCCTGTTGTCAGAGCTACTTACTACAGATGCCTTACCCAGATTTGTATTTATTTGTTTAAATTTATAGCTGAGGATTCAGTCTTTTGAATCTTTCACAAACAAACACCAACCCCTTGGTGAGGGCTCGAAAAGCGATTCTTTGATTTTCTGTGAATGTGTGGGGTTCAGTCAAATACTTCAGTACTCAGGCCCAAACCACTCCAAACCATAGAGGTAGAAGTGAAATGTGAATGTAATATGTTACTTATATATGCATGTTTGTGTGATTTGTGTGTTTATGTCTGTAGAGAGATGTACTAGTTTCATTCTACATTTTTAATTATTGAACTTTTAAACCCTAGTTTAATTGATGATTTTTTATATCTATTTTAGCTGCTGGTATATTGGAATGTAGAACAAATTGTTTCTCAGCTCTCCTGTGTTTGAATCATCATAAACTATACACAATGGCTATTAGTGACATTGATAATAAAGTTTACGAATTTATTGTACCTTTTGGAGGTTTTAGATTATGTATCCTCTTAGGATCTGTCAGGATTAAAGAATGTGTAAGAGTTCATGCTTGGATTCATTTATTACAAACTATTTGAAAGTATATAGGTTAGAGAAATTTATTTTGTAAATACACCTTAATTCCCCATCACTGAGCTACATTGATTATTTTTCTTTCACATTTTTTGTCATTGACTATTTCCTAAAAACTGATGTACTGACAATATACTGCTAATTTTCCAATTTTCCAACAGGCACAGAATCAAATTAGAAGACCCATAAAACTCCCCAAGCTATAATTGTCTATTTGGAATACATGAAATGAAATTCTGATGTCCCAGTAAATCTAGTTATATGCAGGCTACCTTTCAGTGACTTTTGAGGTGAGTGTAGCTTCTTCTTATGATACAATATTATTGTTAATAGGGCAACATGGTTTCAAGAGACACAGGTTAATGAATCAAATTAAATATCATGTAGGGTTTGTCTTCTATGAAACAATTTTATGTAAAACTAATAAAATACTATCCCCATTAAAGTATTGTCAGTTTATTTCAAATGAAACAAATCTCTTCTTCCTTAAAAAATCTAAAGACCCAGAAATATATAAAATCACAATTGCTCAATAGTACCTGGAATTTTTATTCTCTTAATGTGAAGAAGTGTCTGTGATGTTTTCCTCCTGCAGCTGTTCAAGAAAAAAACCATTTGTGTAATTGAGTTTTAGGTAACTATTACTATACTATTCTCTGTGACCAAATCTGGCCAATCAGGTCAATAATTTATAAAACCAATCTTGACAAGATGCTACAAAAATTTATGTACCTAAAATCTTTTAGTTCAATGTCCATTTTTATTTTCAAAACTTCACAGTATCTCACGGTGGTTTTTAATTGATGACAAATATATCATTTAAGATGACCTCTTCCTTTCCATGTATAACTGAAACTTGATGCCCGAGGTTAATTCAAGGACAGTTATGGGATCATCTCTAGATTTTTATTTTATTTTTTTTAAGATTTTATTTATTTATTTTTAGAGAGAGGGGAAGGGAGGGAGACAGAGAGGGAGAGAAACAGCAATGTATGGTTGCCTCTCACATGGTCCTCACTGGGGACCCGGCCCACAACCCAGGCACCTGCTCTGACCAGGAATTGAACCGGAACCCTCTGGTTCCTAGCCTGTGCTCAATCCACTGAGCTACACCAGCCAGGGCTCATCTCTAGATTTTTAGAAATTCATGATCTCAGGCCCCACCCCAGACCCACGGAATCAGAAGTTTCATATTTATGGGTTCCCCAAGTGATTTATATGAACATTAAAACTGTGAAACACTCTTATTTTGGTTTTTCTATTACCATTTATCCCTCTTCAAACCCCTCCCCCCCACAATCACCACTCTGTTGTCTGTATCCATGAGGTTTTTTTTTTTTCTTTTTGCTGGAGCCTTTCACCCCCTACCCACCTCCCACCCAGAGCTGTTAGCCTGCTCAGTATCTATGAGTCTATCTCTATTTTGCCTGTTAGTTCAGTTTATTCACTAGATTCCACATGACTGAAATCATGTGGTATTTACCTTTGTCTGACTGGTTTATTTCATTTAGCATAATGTTCTCCGGGTCTATCCATGCTCTCACAAAGAAATGCCCTTTCAATATACCCCTTCTCATCAACTTTCTACTAACTCCAAAAAATACATATCTTTCAGCTCCTCTAATCCTTTGTCCATTAACTCACACTGATTTTCCATCGCCTGCTTCACAATGACTGCAAAGCGATCCTATTATGTTTTTGCTGTAGTGCAGTGTCCTGGATTTTGTGCCATTTGTTCCCTTTAATAATTTTGGGGGCCTTTCTGAGAATTTTACCAGATACTATATTCAAATTTTAAAAAATTCCATCTGAAGGCTTTCTCTTGTTTTCTTGGAAAATAAGTATTACCTTTTGATATTGAACTCCATACACATATTTGCCAGGTGCTTCAACTGAGCGAGGTACATTTAACACTATGGAATACGCTGCCCTTATCACCACGGGCTGACAAAGAATAAGTGATGAACTGGCATCTCAGCTCATGCCGTACGAGTCCGGAGACGTTCATCTTAGTCACAAAGCCAGGACACACTGGAAATCCATGTTCAGAAATGGCCTTTTATGATTCTGAAATCACAAGTATTTACTTTTGATGTATCTTTCTTGTTATTACTTTATATGACATTATAAATTTTTTTCTAACCTTAAGTTTCTTTTTATAAGTTTCTATATGTTTTCTTTCTTATATGTACTCCTAGCTTTGTCTTTCTTCCATGATTATTAATTACATATCTCATATAGAGTATGCCATATTTTCTTAAGCTGTTTCAATATTTTCTATACCAAATTATGGTACCATTCTTTGGCCTTAGTACAAAAATATGTTTATTCATTCATTTCCTCAGAAAATCACTAAGAATATGTGTGTGTGTGTGTGTGTGTGTGTGTGTGTGTGTGTGTCAAGTACTATGCTAATAATGAGAAAAGACTTGGAGCCTGTGCAATCAGATAGGTTTCAGCCTATTTAGGGAAAAAGACATTAATCAAATCACTATGGCACAATTAATCAGAGCTTCATAGACCAGATTTGAAGGCTGTGATAGCATACAGAACGGGACAGAGCAGGATGTCAATAAGCAAAAATTGGAGGGGAGATATACAATGTTGAGAAACATCTTCGGCAAAGGTTCTGTGGGGGAAAGAAGGATGGAATAAAATGGGGCCTGAGAGAAGCTTTGGGAATGGCTCAATGCCTGAACCCAGCCACAGTGCCAAGGTCTACTTCCACACTTCAAAATAGGGTTGGGCACTGTTATAGGTCCAGTTGTGCCCCCCTCCCCAAGATATGTTGGAATCTGAACCTCCAATACTTGAGAATGTGACCTCATTTGGAAGTAGTCACTGCATAGGTAATTCGTTAAGGTAAACGGTGCCATCCTGAAGTAGAGTGGGCTCTTAACCCACTGTGACTGTTGCCCTCACAAAATGACAGTTACCTGAAGACACGGACAACGGGAGAATGCCATGTGATGATAAACTCAGGAAATGGAGCTGCAGCTGCCAGCCAAAGGTGGTCAGCAAACCATCAGAAGCTAGGAAGAGGCAAGGCAGGATTTCCCGACAGGTTTCAGAAGGGGCATGGCCCTACCAACATCTTCATTTCAGACTTCTAGCCCCAGAACTGTGGAACAGTAATTTTGTTTTAAACAATCCAGTTTGTGATACTTTGTTACAACAGCCCTAGGAAACTAATACAGCTCCTTCAACTACGACCTAGACAACCTGGTTCTTTTTTTTTCCTATTGAAGTGTTACCAAGCATACCTCCCAGAATAAACTCTAATGTATGAAAAAGTTTTAGAATTTACCATCAAATGGGAAAAGGATATTTCCTTTCCCGAAGATGAGAAAGTAAAAGCAGAAAACGACGAATCAGAGCAATAGTATAAAATTTGGGAGTAGCATTTTTGTTTCCTTGTTTGTGTGTGTATATATGTTCCAGAACTGTACGAATAACTTCACTCAATGCAGTTAGCACAACAAATTTTATTGCATAATGGACATTGCTTGCAAGAATTTTTAATTATCAAGTAAAACCCAGTAATTACAAAATCAATCATTTGAAAAACAGTATAATTAGGAAAGAGAAAATAAAGGAACCAACCACCAACATCTTTTTAAATTGTTCTCATTCAAAACTGCATGTACGTTTTAAAAATTTAATCTTTATGCTTTTTTTTCACATTACCATTTAGTCCCCTCATGCCCCTTTCCCCCAGCAGTCACCACATGCATGTATTTTTCAAAATATTGCTCATGTTTCTGAGGAACTAATTACAAATTATATCAAAACACATCCAGCTGCAAGTACCACTCATTGCATAATATGTCTGGTATATTTTAGAACATAAGGTAATAGAAAGAAATATTGCATTTGCCATGTATAATGCGCACCCATGTTTATGGCTCAAACTTTCAGGAAACAAATCTTTCATTTTAATTTTTAATTCAATTTTTTATTTATGTAGAAACAAAACCAATTATCGTGTTCCAGGGTTATTTTGCATACAGGTATCATGATTGCTTTCTAGAGTTACGCTTTTAAAGCATAAGCATAAGTAAAAGAATTAAAAACATTTATATAGATACAGAATTAGTGCTACTTATGTATAATGCGCATCCTTACTTTCCCTCAAAAATTTGGGGAAAAAAGTGCACATTATACATGGCAAAATATGGGTAATTTCTTGCCATCAAAGGTGTAGTTCCTTTATTCAAGTCAAAAATAATAACAAAATTAGAGGGTGGGTAGTTTTTAAATGAATATCATTGCCTTCAGAGGGCAAGTGCCCACATTATTTATACAATTTTACAGAATTACGTGCACACCTGCCTGCTTTCTTCTTTTCTATGTTAAGCACAGGGATCTTAACAATGAAGTGATTCACATCAATATGGTCATAATGTTTTCTAAAAAGCTGTGTCATAACTTTTGGTAATGAAAATAACTGATATATTGTTCAATCAATTTTTGAAAGCATAAATTATAGATTCTAATTTTCTTCCATCCCTTGAAAACTTGAAACAAGAAAATTTCATATTTTTAGATAATCAAAATTAAATTATTTATAGAAGCAAATTACAAAATAGAAGTGACTATACCATCTTGCATTTAAAATTATGGTCCTAATGTTCTATACTATATGCCTATATTTTTTTAGCAGTTTTTACAAATAAATTTTAAAAGATAAATGTATTCATTCATCCATTCACTGCCAAACACCGAGGATAGATTTTATTTTAAAGATAATTTTTTTTAAGATTTTATCTATTTATTTTTAGAGAGAGGGGAAGGGAGGGAGAAAGAGAGGGAGAAACATCAATGTATGGTTGCCTCTCACATGGCCCTCACTGGGGACCTGGCCCGCAACCCAGGCATGTGCCCTGACTGGGAATCGAACCGGGACCCTCTGGTTCCCAGCCCGCACTCAGTCCACTGAGCTACACCAGCCAGGGCATAGATTTCATTTTATCACACTTTTTTTTGGTATATGAAGTTAAGTATTTCTTTTAAAATTTATTTTAAAGGCGAATATATTTTGCTAATTGACATTTAGCTAGTAGGTGCATGCAATTATACCAGATTTCCCTCTAAAGTACCAGTAGACAGAAAAAAAAATTGCACATCACTGAAAATTAGGTTAACCCTACATCCTATGGGAAATCTGCTCTACTCTTATGTTGATGGGGTCACATTAAAAACCGAACAAGAAAACAGCAAACAAAAAAACAACCACTAGGCTTCAGTTTATATAATCTGGATCCCACTCATGGAATGGACATAACCTGTTAAATTTGTTGTCTCTCTGCTACACATTGGAAAATACTAAGTTTAGTCATACTCTAAAAACCTTCCAACAATGACTGAAATTAAGGAAATATGTTCAGGGAACATATGGAAAACCAAGGAAAGTGTAAGAACATGACAGGATCATCTAGGAATTCTCTGACAGCATGTGAACATCAGTGCTTATCTCTGGCTTTTTCTGGCATGTGATTTGCACTCGCAAGCTTTTCTCTTTCCAATATTTTATGCAAAACAAGTCATGGTGCAAACACACGGTACAGCCTTACTATATTAAACTAAAAGTTCATAGAAGAAATGTATTTCAAACAGAATAATACAGATAAAGTTTCTCTGCCTGGGAGAGATATTTTTTCCTATTTTTAATAAAAATTGTATACATTTAAGGCATACAACATGATTTGATATATGTGTATAGTGAAATGATTACTACAGTAAAGTAAATTAGCATATCTCCTCACAAAGTTACCATATGACTGACTATGTGAAGTGCACCTGAAATCCACTCATAGCATATTTCCAAGTTCAGTCAGTGTAAGTCGAGTAATTACATGTACACATTAGATCGCTAGACTTATTCATTTTACGTGACTAGAAATTAGTGCCCTTTGGCCAGCATCTTCCCACATCCCCTACAGCGCTGGCCTCTGGTAAAAACCGTTCTCTGTATTCCTATGAGTTTAACATTTTTTTTTTTTTTAGATTTAACACATGAAGCTGTACAGTATTTGTCTTTCTTTGTCTGGCTTATTTCTCTTAGCATAATGTCTTCCAGATTCATCCATGTTGTTGCAAATGAGAGGAGTTCCTTTTTTCATGGCTAAATAATATTCCACTTTTTCTTTAACCATTCATCAGTTAACAGACACTTAGATTAATTCCTTATCAGCTACTGTGAATAATGCTGCAGTGAGCGTGAGAGTGCAGACAACTCTTTGAAGTAATACTCTGTTTCCTTTGGACGAATACCCAGGAATAAGGCTGCCGGATCACGTGACAGTTCTGTTTTTAATTTTTCGGGAACTTCTGTACTGTTTTCCATAGTGGCTGTACTAATTAATATTTACCAACAATGAACAAATATTTTGATCACTATAGCTTCAAAATATAGCTTTTATATTTTGAAATGAGATAGTGTTATGTGCAGGTTTGTTTTTTATAGCTTTTCTCCCTCAAGAATGTTTTGACTATGTGTGTTTTTTTGAGATTTCGTAAAAATTTTAGGGTTATTTATTCTATTTCTGTAAAAAATGCCATTGGAATTTTAATAGGGATTGCATTGAATCTGTAGATCACTGAGTAATTAGGATATTAAACAATATTAAGTCTTCTAATTCATGAACACAAAATATCTTACCATTTATTTGTCTTTAATTTTTTTAAATGTGAACATTTCTTTTTTTTTTTTAAGATTTTACTTGTTTTCAAAGAGAGGGGAAGGGAAGGAGAAAGAGAGAGAGAGAAACATCAATGTGTGGTTGCCTCTCATATGGCCCTCACTGGGGATCTGCAACCCAGGCACGTGCCCTGACTGGGAATCGAACTGGCAATCCTTTGGTTCGCTGCCCATGCTCAATCCACTGAGCTACACCGACCAGGCTGTCTTTAATTTTTTAAATTAGCATATTTTAGCTTTAAATTTCCTAGAAACAGATATTTCTTCTTAGGGTATGTATTTTACTGTTTTTTATTATAATACATGGTGGGTAATCCATATGTGTTTATAATTAAATTAAGTTTATTATTGATTGTATATTTGGGTCTTGTTTTTTTTTAATTCACTTTGACAATCTCTGTCTTTTAGTGGGTGCGTTTAGACTATTGACAGAGTAATTATTTATGTAGTTATGTTAATATCTACCATATTTGTTACTGTTTTTATTTGTTGTCCTTGTCTCTTTGTTCCTATTTCTGTTTTCCATTCTTTCTTCCATGAGTGGTTTTAATCAAGCCTTTGATATAATTCCTTTTTTTCTCCTCTTTTAACTTATCAGCTACATTTTAAAAAATATTTTTAGTAATTTTCCCAAAGTCTGCAATACACACTTGCAGGTAATCCAAGTCTACTTTCAAATAACATTATACTATTCACAGACAGTGTGAATTCCTTATAAAAACAAAATAATTCCAATTTCTTCCTCGTGTTCCTATATCATTGCTGTTATTCCTTTTGCTCAGATATAAGTATAGTTAAGAGTGTGTGCATGTATAAAATCTAAGATGTTGTTGCTATTGCTATTTTGACTAAGTTGTTATCTGTTAGATGAATTAGAATAAGAATAATAAAATTATTTTATCTTATTCATTCTTTGGTGCTCTTCCTTACTTTACATATGTCAAAGTTTCTGACCTATATTCTCCTCCTTTTCTCCAAAGAACTTCTTTTGACATTTCTGGCAAGGTAGGTTTACTAGCAACAAGTTTCCTCACTCTTTAAACAAAAAGTTTTTTGTTGTTGTTTTGAAGAATAATTTCACAAAATGCAGAATTCTAGGTTGACGGGGGTTTTTTTTCTTTAAGTATTTTATTTCACATTCTTTCTTGTCTGCTTTCTGAGCAGAAGGTAGATATAATTCTTATATTCATTTCACTTTATTAAGGTTTTCTTCCCCTTTGGCTTCTTTCAGGATTTTTTACTTTATCCTTGATTTTCTATAGTTTAACAATGATACGCTTAGGTTTAGTATTTTGGGCATTTAACCAGCTTTGTGTCCATTTTACCTTCCTGAATATGTGGTTTGTTGTCTTATGTTAATTTGAGGAAATTCTCAGTCATTATTGTTTCAAATATTCTTCTGTCCCTTTTCTTCCCATTATGTATATGGTATACCTTTGTACTTGTCCCACAGTTATTGTATATTCTGTTCTGGGTATTTTTTTCAGTTTTTTCTCTTGTTTTCCAGTTTTCGAGAATTTAATTGATATATTGTTTAATTCTGGGATTGTTTTCTCAACTGTGTCCAGACTACTAATAAGCTTATCAAAGGCATACTTCCATGTTTTATATTGATAGCATTTTTGTGAGGGCCTTTCTAAGGATTTTTATTTCTCTGCTTACATTGCCCATCTGTCCTTGCATTCTGTCTACTCTGTCCATTAGTTTCCGTATCATATTATGCACAGGTGTTCTAAATACCCGGTCTGTTAATTTCAGCATCCCTGCCACGTCTGATTCTGATTATTGCTCTGTCTCTTCAAAGTGTGTTCTTGCCTTTTAGCATTCCTTTTAATTTTTTTTTCTGATAGCCAGACATGATGTACTTGGTAAAAGGAACTCCTGTGATGTGGTGGTGAGGTATGGGAAAAGCTGAAACATTCTATAATCCTATGATTAAGTCTCAATCTCTTAGTGAGGCTATGTCTCTGAACTGTGATTTCCACAAGTATTTCTCAGGCTTTTTCTCCACCTTTTTCCTTAGGTAGAACAGAATGGCTAGAGCTAGGGCTGGAATTGGGTATTTCCTAGTTCTCAGGTTATTTATGCTCTGATAAAACTTCAACAGATTAGGCTATTAACCAATTTCCTCTGAGTTCAGGCATTAATAAAAACAGTGTTCTGGTGTATTTCAAAAATAGTTGCTTTTCCACTACCCATACAAAAGCATGTATGGATTTTTCTCCATCATTTACTGTGGAAGCCTGGTTGGGTTCCTATAGGTAAATCTACTGACCTGAGGTCCTTGGATTGAATCCACCTGGAGACTTTGACTTTTCGGATTGACGGAGTAGAGCCTTCCTCAATGCATCCATTATAGTTTGGATTTTCCTGCACCCAGGCATGATTTCCATGGTGGTTTCTGCTCACGAGTTTCGTGACTCCTCATATTTGCCTGTCTGTCTCTCAAATCTTACACACAACAATTTGCCTGTGTCCTCCAGTCTCTTACAGATCCAGGAAAAGTTGACTTTTCAATCTGTTCAGGTCTTCACTCAAGGTTGGGAGGAAGTAGAAGGTACCAAACTTTTTACATACAGAACTGAAAACCAAAAGTCTCTTGAAAGTGTATTTTACTATTTATTGGTTATTTTCATTTTTAGTTTTATAAACTATTTATTTATGAATAGGGTGGCTCTATTTTCCTTATTTATTTCTAAGAGCTTTTAAGAAGTATGTCTCAATTCTTTCATAAACATCTTAACCGTTTTTCTCCAATACATTGTTAATTTTTCACGGTTATTTTTACTGTACCATCGTGTTTAATTTTTTATTCTTTAAACTTTATAATCATCCATATTTTTTTTTCTGGCCCTGGAACATATTCCTAAAAGGATATTGTTCTTTGAAGGTTTTTATTGCTGACACTATTAGAGATGTCCCCCATCTCTCCCTCTTTGCCACTCCCCACCCAGCCCTGTTGCAGCCCTCACTGCATTGCTGATGTCCGTAGGCCAGGCATGTGTGCATAAATGTTTGCTGGCTAATCCCCACCACAGCCCTCCCCTCAGAGATCTGTCAGTCTGTTCCACGTATCTGTGCCTCTGGTTTTATTTTGTTCTCCAGCTTATTTTGTTCACTAGATTCTACATACAGGTGAGATCAAATGGACTTTGTCTTTTCTCTGACTGGCTTATTTTGCTTAGCATAATAATCTCCAGGTCCATCCATATGGTTTCAAAGGGCAAGAGTTCCTTTTTTTTTTTTTTTTTTCTACAGCCGCATAGTATTCCATTGTGTAAATGTACGACAGCTTTTTTTATCCACTCATCTACTGATGGGCACTTGGGCTGTTTCCAGATCTTGGCATTATAAACAACACTGTTATGAGCATAGGGGTGCCTATATCCTGTCTGAATGGTGTTTCCGGGTTCATGGGATGTATTCCCAGAAGTGGGATCTCTGGGTCAATCAGAAATTCCATTTTTAGCCCTGGCTGGTGTAGCTCAGTGGATTGAGCGCGGGCTGCGAACCGAAGGGTCCCAGTTCGATTCCCAGTTGGGGCACATGCCTGGGTTGCGGGCCAGGTCCCCAGCAACCATACATTGCTGTTTCTCTCCCTCTCTGTCTCCTTCCCTTCCCCTCTCTCTAATAATAAATAAATAAAATCTTAAAAAAAAAGAAATTCCATTTTTAGTTTTGTTGTTATTGTTTGCTTGTTTGTTTGTTTGTTTTGAGGAAACTCCATACTGCTTTCCACAGTGGCTGCACCTGTCTACATTCCCATGAACAGTGCACAAGGATTTCCTTTTCTTGACGTCCTTGCCAGCACTTGTTGTTTCTTGATTTATTGATGGTAGCCACTCTGGCTTACACTTTATTTTTATGGCCAACTTTTAGAAACATTAATAGAAAAAAAACTGTAATATATGTGATGGTCTAAGGTATTTATATGCTTTTCCTTTTAACCTTTGAAACTTTTTTTGGACCACATCCTCCTGCCCAGCTCTGTCCTTCTCCCTGAAGAAGATTAGAATTTATTACAGAAGGAATCAAATAAAAAGACTCAGCTTTTGACACTGATAAGTATTACTTGGAAGCAAGTCAATAACCATGAGAGCTAGGATACTGCGATGAGAAAGACTGTCGGATTTCTTTCTCTTTCTCTCTAGAATATCAGCATCTCTCTGTGTCTTTAGCATCTCAACAGCTAGAATGTGTGGGTAAGCCACAGAGGTCCAAATAGTAAAAGCAAACAGGGAGTCAGTTTTATCGGACCCTAGAGAAATTAGAGGAGGAATGGACTAGAAACACAGGTCATAGAGATAACAACAGATGGGTGTACTGATTTACTTCCTCTGGGTGCTTTTCTAGAAATTGGCATTTACGTCATGATGGAACACAGTAGTTAGGGCACTACTCATTTAGAACTCTGAGTAGCCTAGAATCAAAGACCTGGCAACAGACTAACCAACTCATTTTGATGGTGTTGCACTGTCAAGCAGAGGGAAGCAATTGATTTTCTTTCTTCAGAGGAACCCTTGTTTTTCCTATTACGGAACCAGATGCAAGAAAATTGCCTGCTGATGTCCTTTTCATAGTACAAGGTACATGTATAGGAGACCACTCACTAAATCAACAATAGTCACACCTAGATCTCCAAAGACTTCACAAACAAATTCTTCGGCAGACAGCCTTATCAGGGATTGTCACTAGGATGGTTTCTAGATATAAGTGTAGAGCAAAGGTTAATGGGCACAGACTTAGCATCAAAGACGAGGGACACCCAAAGATAAGCAGACAGAGGATTCACCTCCCAACCAGCAGATGCCAGCCAGTGCACCACCCAGGAGAGGCAGGGTGCCAGGGGCCTTGTCCCCCAACACACACAGCGCCTCTAACCACAACTAGATGCTTGTCTTATGGTGAGAATCAATGAGGTGGAGAAGTTATCTGAGAAGGTAGGTTTAACAGTGTGATCAGTCCAGGTCTTAAACTGGATAGGCACTTTAGTTAATTATTTTTCTTACCAACCAGTGGGTGGTTTCTCATGAAAGAGACAAATTAAGGAGTAGTTATAATTTTCTTTTATCTAAGATATAAGAAGTTAACATGCAACCCAACTGAGTTTCTTTCTAAACCTCAAATTATTAGACAACCATCTGACTACAGAAAGAAATTTTGAGAAAAAAAAATAGTTAAGAAAGTATTTTCTATGTATTTCTAGAGACAAAGTAGAAATTCAGACCTTTCAATTTCACTTTAGCTTAGTTGTGTGGAAGAAAATAAATGACAAATCCACATTTTTGTTTTATGAAACTCTCCTTATAAAATACAGTCAGGCATAGAAAAAACAAGAAAGTCTTTTACAGTTCAGCTGCTATGGATCCTTATTAGTCTTGGTTGCTCGTAGAGGTAATTCTCAAAGGCAAACCACTATAAGCCATGAGGGAAAAATATATGTATGTATTCCTATCACATAGAATACATATATTTTGAAGTCGATTTTCTTTTACATTAATATTTCTTTGGAACTTAGGTCTTCCAGTGAAGTTTTTCTTTCTTCAATTTATAGATAGAAAATATAACATACCAATGTATTTTAACATATCGAATCTAAGTTGTATATAATTGTTTTGAATGTATGTAAGAATCCTTATTGAATCAAACAACTTGAAGTGATTCTGATATTGCCATCATTTTTTTGTCCTTAAATGTCAAAAAATCAGTATTTAATTTTTTACCAATGGATTGTAAAAAAAAAAAAGAGAGAGAGATCAGAATCAGAAAACAGTCTATGAGTGTATGCCCATGATCTTGGGTTCTTTGGTTTACCTCCTATAACTCCATGAAGAAAAGTGGTGCTTATAAAATTTCTTTCCATTAAATAATATGGGCCCATATCTTAGCATTAAACATTTCACGGATAATGCAAATAGTCTCATTAGTTTATTTTAAGATTGGACTGCCAATCATTCTGCCATCTTTCTAGGCCATTCTGTGTGACCCACAAGGTGAGATTCTCTCGTCTTTGGCAACAGAATTTCACATTCAGACTCAAAACGCATAGGAGCAACAATGTGAGGGTTTAACTAACTCCACTTGTTCCAGGATTATTTTTATGGACTAGGAGTAATAGCTTCACTCCCCGCCCCCCCCCCCCCAATTTAATGGTAGTCATTTTACATCCTTTGCTTCATTCTAGGAAGTTGTAAAGATTAGCAGTTTATTGTGGACCAGAGCAGCATTTCAGGGCCTGTAGGAACGGTAGCTGGGCTTCTAAGCTCTTACCAACAACAGCCGTGCGAATGAGGATTTGTTGATTGGAAGGACGATTCACCAGCTTTTCATGTAAAAGACTCTCTCAGCAGCTGAGACAGAAGAGTTTCAAAGGTCAATAGTTAACATTATATGCTCCAAACTATAACTTAAATGACTTCTCATTTTTATATTTTCAGTTCTTTTCTCTAATTTCTTCTTTTACTATTCAAGAGATGATAGTAAAAAAGAGGAATGCTGAAAATAAAAAGGAACCTATATAATATTAATAATCTTTTTCAAATAAGACAGAATTAAAATAAATTTAAAATTTGTGTTCACTACTTGTCCAATTCAAATACCAGAACCAAATTTCCTGTCCTAAAGTTGTTTCTATAATCTACTGTGTTTGGTTTATATCCAGGAAGTACTGATTTTCTTACCTAATCGTTCTAAAGCATAAATTCAATAGATTGCTTTCATCTCAAGCTCATCTATTAATAATTTATTCAGTAAAGTGATGTAAATCTAAATTACTACTCTAAGAAGATAAGGTAGTATTCATTTAAAGTAACAAAATGACACTTAAACATGTAGTCATAAATAAAGTTAAATAGTTAATAAAGTATTACTCAGATTACTCTTAAGCAGCTATAATTTTCATACCATATGCATGTCATTCACACACAAATTTGATCAGCTATCCAAATGTTCATTTATTAACTAACTTACATTCTTTTTTTTTAAAGACTGTATTCATTTATTTTAGAGAGAGGGGAAGGGAGGGAGAAAGAGAGGAAGAGAAACATCAATGTGTGGTTGCCTCTTGCATGGCCCCTACTGGGGACCTGGCCTGTAACCCAGGCATGTGCCCTGACTGGGAATCAAACAGAGACCTTTAGGTTCATAAGCTGGCGTTCAATCCACTGAGCCACACCAGCCAGAGCTAACTAACTTACATTCTTAAAAAAAGATGCTAACCACTATATCTTAAAGTGTAGTACCTCTACTGTAAAAAGTAAATTTAACAGTTTCCAGATGTGAAATCATGGAGTATTAAGGCAGTTCCATCTTTAGTTGTCTGAGGAAATTCCACACTGTTTTCCACAGCGGCAGCACCAGTCTGCATTCCCACCAACTGTGCACCAGGGCTCCCTTTTCTCCACATCCCCTCCAACACTTGTCATTTATTGATTTATGAAGGATGGCTATTCTGACTGGTATGAAGTGGTATCTCACTGTGGTTTTAATTTGCATCTCTCTGATGGCTAGTGATGTTGAGCATTTTTTCACACGTCTATAGACCCTCTGTATGTCCTCCTTGGAGAAATTATCTGTTCAGGCCCTTTGCCCATTTTTTAATTGGATTATTTGTTTTCCTGGTGTGGAGTCCTGTGTGTTCTTTATGTATTTTTGGAGATCAAACCCTTGTCCAAAGTGTCATTGGAACATATGTTTTCCCATACAGTTGGTCCTCTTTCCACTTTTTGATAGTTTCCTAATATCATGTTTATTTCTCAGACTATCCAGAGCATTTCCTGCAGATATGTGTAAGTCTATTTAATACTTATTTAAGCAAATTATAATTAGCAACGTAAATTTTCTGATCTTTATGCAGGGCCATATTACTAATTTTAAACTGAGATAAAGATACTTATAAAGTTGCCTTTTATAGCCTATTTATTTTCTACTGAGACTAAAAAAAAATAAAAACATGAGAGCTTTGAATTTTTTCAATAAGAATTCACTTGAAATCTGTAGAGGTCTGGTTTTATTAGTTCTTTTTACTCCTCTTAAATAAGTACTCCCAAAATACTGAAAGGCAGAAATCAGTTCAAAATAAACAAACAGCTTTTTTTCATGATAAAGCCCAAAGCTACATTTGGAACTTTATCAGTTTTAATTGACGTGAAGCCTCAAAGAACTGCATCTGGCCTTAAACCTCTCTCCATCCCCAATTCCCACAATGTTGCCCTCAATTCCTTCCCCTCTCCATCCCACTTCAGACACACTAAATCTGCACATGAGGGTGTGCTCTGCATGTAGAGCACCATTGTGTTACAGAAGAAAAACATATATTAACTCAATAAAAAAGCACTTTGTACTTTTACTCATTCTTTTGTTGTAATAAACAGTAAGTGACCATCTGTGCCAAGCATTGTGCTAGACAGGGGAGATAAAATAAAGGGAAAAAAATAAATGATCATAAGTAAATGATATGATGCAATGCAGCAGGAGGTCAAAGCCTTGGAGCCTCTGTGGAGGGAATGAAGAATCTACAATAAGAGTTTCTTTTAAAAACTAACCTTTTAACTGAGAACTGAATGATAATTAGGAGTTATCCATACAAAATGAAGAAAAAAGTGTTTCCAGGTAGGAGGAAGATCAGGTAAAGATCAGAAGACAAGAAAGAATATGGCCTATTCAGTGAGTTTTAAGTAGTCAGTGTGATTAGAACAGAGAATAAAGGGGGGTAAAGAAGGAGCAGCCAAAAGGCTAGAGAAATAGGGGTCATATCTGACAGGTTTGGTTTTCATACTAATAGCAATGAAACACCACTGAGGGGTTTGAATAACAGAGTCAATACAATGAAATATGCTTTAAAAAGTTTCCCTGGCTGGTGTGGCTCAGTGGATTGAGTGCCACCTATGAACCAAAGGGTTACCAGTTTGATTCCCAGTCAGGGCACATGCCTGAGTTGCAGGCCAGGTCCCCAGTTGGGGGTGTGCAAGAGGCAACCACACATTGATGTTTGTCTCCTTCTCTTTCTGTCTCTCTTCCCATCTCTCTAAAAATAAATAAATAAGTAAAATTATACAGCTCTTTATGAGGAAAAGATGGGGGGTGGTTGTGTTGGGCATCAGGGAAAGCAAGGATGGTGTCACGGTCAGCTAAGGACTTATGATGGCTCCCTGAGTTCATGGTACTGAAGGGAGAGAAGTGAAAGCATTCAGTTGTCATTTAGAAGCTAGAATAAACATGAAGTAAGGGGTTTCTGTGTATGAGTGTTGGGGGGGGGGCTGGGAAATGTGGTTGTTGATGGTGTAATGGATGACTGCCAGAAGTCTGATGTGGATAGATGTGGATATTGGTTTCATTCTTGAAGAATAAACATTGAGATGGCAATAAAGAGGTGGGCATTTGAAGGGCGTGTGTATGTGTGTTGGAGGTGAGGTCATGGGTTCTACTTTGGTATGCTGATTGGTGAGGCCAGCAAGACATTCAGGCAGAAATGTTGGAAAGGCAGTTGGATATTTGGGAGAGAGTTTTGGAAAGTGGTCAGAGTAGGTCATCTGTACATGAAGGATAGCAGAATACTTGAGAATAGACAAAACCTCTTAGGCACTATAGAATGATAAGAAAAGAGAGGCTGATACAGAAGGCTGAATGAAGAATACTAACATTTAACGATTATGGAGAGTGATGGAAGAAAAGAATAGTGTGGTGTCAGAGTAAAAGTGAGAGAGTGCTTTCAGAAGAAAGAAAGTTAAAGAACAATTAGAATTGCTTTTTTGGTTTTAGCAATGAGGAGGTCACTAGTACGAATCAAAATGTGTATCACTGTTATAGGGAAATGCTCAGCCACAGAGATAGTGAGAGTTGAAAAATAACAAGAATGCTGAAGAAAAGATTGTCATCAACAGTGAGTTTAGTAAATATTTATAAAAATAGACATACATCCTATGAAGTATCACAATGACCAAAACATAAGGAGCCGAAGAAATGTGTAGAAAGAAGTGTTTACAGAGAACATAAATATTTGACAAATAGTACAGTTAGGTAGGGCCTCTGAGCACCTTGCTGGCAGTGACAATATTGTTGTTCTTGCTGTTGATGTTACTACACTCTCCTATTTGTCTTACTTTGTGTTCTGGACAGTTTTAAACTCAGAGAAAGAGATTGGACATTGTAATTATGCTAGCATGGTTGGAGTATTCCAATGTGTATCTTAGAACTAATTGTTAGAAATTCATATTAGAACAAACTCCTGCTCCTGCTCTGAGTGAGGTGAAAAGCAATTGTAAAAATATATAAGATAACACCTGAAATCTCCACTGGGCATATAACTTCACATTTCAGGGAATGCTTGGGGACATCACATAGTACTAGCAGAGACCAAGGTCATTAGGCTTGGATGCAAATAAAAACATTATTACTGCATACTTGGGAGAGGTTGGAGGCACAAGTACAATTTGTAATCCTGATTCTATGTGCACAACAGAGAATGCCTATAATTAGAATACAGGATACCTATGCCAGAAAAAAATGGACAGAAAAGCAGCCAAGGCCATTTGGAATAATTAGGTGCAACAGTCTCTTATGAATATTCATTTTAGAGTATGTGGGAACTGAATGAGAAGATATTTTTGCATGGAGGGGCAGCAGATGGAAGCTGTCTTCTAAATATGCAATAACTCACTCCATGCAATTTATAACACACCATGAAAGGTACTTTCACCTTTCTTTGTCCATAACTTCTTCTGCTTGGTCATATCATATAGACCTCATCCTAAAGCTGAGTTGTAATGCCTATCTAGTGTTTCCCCATCCACAGTGTAGAATTGTATCTAATTTTCTCTGTATAATTGTATTATTTTGCTTGACAGTTATGCTACATCACAGTACCTTACTTATATTTTTGAAGGTAAATATAACTAGAGACACAACAACCAAAGCTCTTGCTTTATTTTTTAAAAGCATATTAGGAGTATTATTTTAGGAAGAGCTGAATAGTGACACATAAATATAAATCTATTTCTCCTTGTGATATGAATTGTTCCTTTTAACTTCAGTTGTTGTGATCAGCAATAGGATTTTCTCAAAGCTATCATTTTGAGCTCTTAGATTTTTGAAAGAGTTGCCGGTCTTTCATAGCCGCCTCAAGGTTCCTGAAAAACTCTGAAACAGAGATAGACACCTCTCCATCTGTGACCACTTGGCCAGAAGGGAGAGGATGTTGTAGCAGGGTTACAGCATTTATCACGGATTATTCAGCACCACGGACAGCACACCCCAGAGTGCTAGGACAACCTTCACCAGTCCTCCAGGACTTGGCCATTCATCTAGAAACATGACATTCTTTAGAAAAAGTGAAAAGGGAACAAATCTTGTTTTATCTGCAGCATTATATTATTAATGGCATCTCAATTTTCATCCCCCTCCTTGCTTTACTTTTATAGGACAGTACTGATAGTCATAAAGGCGAGCCAGATTTAGAGTATCAGCTCTATTTTAGGCCATTTCCACTATGACAGCTTAGCTGAACTTCCCTGTATTACAGGTGACTCCAAGAGTGGGGTCTGGAGAGGATTTCAGAAGAAGAAAAGAACCTATGAAAAAATGGAAATATTTTACTAAGACTTTTTTAAACAGTATTGAAGCTGAGTGATAAGATAGAAGGCACTGGACTTTGAGTCAAGATTCTCAAGCACCAAAAGATCAGGTCTTTGCGTAACCTTCAGAAAGTTATTCAACCCCCAAGATTCTGTTTCTTCATAAGTAAAAATACAGGATGTAGACTAAATGATAGTGACAGTACTATGTAGTTTTTCAATGGATTTTCTATACATATTTCATGATTCCATATCCACATAAGTTTTAGTGTATTGTTTGCAATGTTTGTTGGGTTCTATTTTCCTTCAAGTGAGAAATTTCAGAGAAGAAATAATATCCCTATTAGGATAAAAACTGAGATGACAAGCAATTATACAACTAGAGCAATTAATTACAGTAAAAATTAAGAGCTTGTATTTGCATATTTTATGCCATTAGACTGAGTAACAATCTGTCATATATCTGCATCCATCCTATCATTTAGACGCAGCAACATCCCTAGCATTTATCATGTATTCTGGGAGCCATTTTTCACTGAAGAAAATTAATAATTTTTATCCCTCATCCAGCAGGAGACAATAGCAGACTGTCTGTAGTGTCAGGTATGTTCCTGCAGGGAGGTGCGAACATCCGTTTAGCCCTCATGCCTCACCAGAAGATTCCTGGTTCAAACTTGTTTCTAGAAGGGGGAAAACAGTGAAGGATTTAGAATAGTGAAGGACACTCAGAATGTAGAGGGAATGGGGATAGAAAAGGTATACTTTGGGATGACAATTCCTAGACAAAATCTGGGGCAAAGATGCTCCAAAGGAGTGGAAAGAAGCTTTGGCCCAACCAAGAGCACTTGTGACTGGATTTGGTGACAGCAAAACAAGGGTGCCGGTGTCAATGCCAAAATTCAATTTATATGCCTTTATACTTTTGTTCTCGAGTCTAATAGCAAATAAACACATGCGTGTCCCTAAACCCAGACCTACTAAATCAGGAATTATAGCATAAATGCCCTAGGGAAATTCCTTCAAAAATTGAACCTGATATAAAAGAATATGGAGAAATCAGAGTCCATCACGCTACTAGCAGTGACTCAAACCAAAAATCTGAGAAATGTTAGGCTTGAATTGAAACAAGCCAAAAAAAAAAGGAAACAAATAAGCAATAACAATAACAACTCCTGAGGAAGGGAGATCTGGAGGAGCTGATTGTTGCTGCCTTCCCTCCCACCTGGGCTTTTCCTTATACTCTGTGCCTGTTCTCCTGAGACCATTAAAGAGAAGCTTCCCTTATAGAAAAATCCAGCTTTGTGATAATTATATGCAAGTGAAAAGAGAGCAGAAGTCATTCAAACAAGCTGAATCAAGGTATTTACAAATTTGCAAGTTTTTAAGGAATGGGAAAGAGGTTCAGTGTAGCTGAATTCTTTGGGAGATGGTTAAGATTCTTTCCAGTGCTAAATACTGAGAGATGGAACACAATGGGAAAGTTGGGTGAGGCCATTTGGTGAAGGGCCATAGGAAGGCATGTGGATTAATTTGAGAATGATGAGGAGGAAAGTCAATGTCCTTTAAATGCTAATTAAATTTGTGTTTTTGAAAGATAACTGGCAACTGTGGCTGCTGGGTTAGAGTGGGGTAAAATCAGAAGAAATGAATTAGAGAACTATTTCCATAATCCAACCAAAAGATGGATGAAGGAAGGAATTAAGTCAGTGGTGAGAGCAAAGGAGAGGAGGGAATGAACCGGAGAGATATTTAAGAGAGAAAATTAATAGGATTTAGTGAAAGATTGAGTAGGAGAGTTCTGAAGTCACTAAGGAAGGCTCTGAACATAGAAGCTTGTGGAGCTGGATAAGTGACAATTGTGTCAGCTGGTGTAGGGAACACGAGAACTAAATTCTTTGCAGTTTCAGCCAGACTGGGTCAGGCTGCAGCATGCCCAGACAGGAGCACTCTCCTAGTAAGTTTGGAGTCCAGGAGAGATGAATAAAAAGTGGCTTTGATCAGAGATAATCTATAGGTATCTCTTACTCTAAATGTCTCACCACCGTATATCCAGGTTCTTCCCTCCCTCTGATCTCTTGACCACCCAAAACTAACCAGAACCCTCTGATACCAGGTTTTTCTATCTGTGAATCTATGCTGAAAAAGGGCCTCAGGGCAGAAAATCCAGCAAAGCACCAGCCCAAACCTATGAGGACACATTGCATATCAGAAAAAGAAAGAAAACATAAAATATTTTCACATATTGTTTTAATATCAAAATATGTTGACATATCTCAGGTCCCATGAAGACTTAAGGCAAATACTTTCAATTTTTCCAAAATGCTTATTTAAATAGTATTCTACCTAACATATCCAATTAAATTATTTTAGGCATCTTTCATTCTCACAACTGACATAATTTAAGGACCATGACTATCCTCTCGGACCTTAATGTAAGAAACAAATAAAATGTCTTTCATTTAGGGAGGAGTGAGCTAATCATGATTATTTGATATCCTATTCAGTTGCTAAAAATGTCTTATTTCTATCTAACCTTGTGGGTTGTTCAGCAAAATAATATGTTCAAGACACTAGGTTATGATCTCAAATGAACAGATTTCTTGGCAATATTGCCAAATGATAAATATATTTGGCGATATATTTATTGGCAATAACTTATTTACACATATTGGTAAATAAGTTAAACAAGGCTAATTGTGCTCATATGTACCTTAAGTTATTCCTTAAAATAAATACAAAAAATAAATATAAAGGTCTATTGACTCAATTAATGAAATTTAAAAGTCAAATTTAAATTCATTTAATCCCCTTTGGTCCAACTAAGAATTCTCAGAAGTAACCACCAAAACCCTTTGATGAAATAGAGACTTAGGTTTACATAAATAATGACAATGTATGTTTTTTTCTTGTTTCTTCTCTCCTTTTTTTTTTTTTTACTTGCCCCTCTCCAATATTTATCACTGAAGTCAACAAAAACACATTGTAAATCTATCCTCTTTTTGCCCCAGGGTCTTCCAATGCACCCTAGGCCAAGTGCCAGTCATCTCTTATCTAGGGTTTTGAATTGTCTCTTTTTTCTTTCATTCTTGCTTACCCCTTAAGTAGTTTTTTTTTTCAGAATAGTCTTTTAAAACAGAATATGACATTTATCTGCTTAAAACCCTCCAAGGCCCCCATTATACATAAAATGAAAGCTAGACACGTTACACTGTGCAAGTCCTTCATCACCCTGGGCCTATACGTCTCCAACTCAAACTCACCCTTTGCCCTCTAGTCTCTATGCCCCAGCCATTCCGGGCTTCCTCTGGGTACTCCAACATGCCAAGGCTATTCCCAACTTAGGGTTCCGGCACCAGCTCTTCTTTTTGCCTTGAACACTGTTCCCTGCATATTCACTTAGCGGGCTCCTTCCACATCTCCCAGTTTAAACAGAAGAGACTTATTATCACCCAGGCTAAAGAAACTACCTCATTATTCTTTATCCAGCTAGAACATTTTAATTCTCTTCACAGCACTTGCATGGAATCACAAGCAGAGGGTTCCCCAGCTTGTTTATTGTTTATAGTCCATCTTCCTTCATGGAACATCGAAGCCCAGGGCTGTGCTGCCCCTGGCAGAGGTGCTCACAGTGGTGGAGACAGACATCAATGGCATCCAGAGGCCGAGGTAAGACACTGTGATGGTAACTGTGTTATCTCTGGAAAGGCACCAAAACACACTTTGCCTCGGTTTTCTCACACGTAAAGTACGGGTAACATGAGCATCTACCTCGTAAAGATCTTGAGAATATTAAACGAGCTAAACAGTGACTGGTGCCTTTTAAGCATCTGAGAAAGGCCATTGACTGTTCAGCCCCAGACCTCAACACCTGGAACAGTACTTGGTACAAGTGGAAATAATACTGAAAAAAGTGTTTTAAATGAGCACGTTATACCCCTTACTTATATTTAAGTGATTTTTTTTCCTTTCAGAGAGGTTTGTTATTTCCTTTGTTTCAGTCCTAAGGTGTTGCGGGCCAGCCTACACCAGATCCACAGACGCTGATTTGTGGAGAACCAACCCACACCCATCTCTTGGCACAGTCAGAATGGGTGGGTCGCCATTCTGCACAGCGGGAGGCAACCAGGGGCAGTTCTTTCAAGTCTAGCATGATGTAGCTGTGGCAATGCTCATTGACCTCTGAAAACAAAGGCTTCTAACTGCTAGCCTTTTCCCCATACATGAAAGGGTTAAGGAGCAGTTAGCCATTTAGCAAGCCAAGCTGCCTCAATGCTAAAAGCAAAGCAGTCTGTTAATTGATGAGAGAGGCCTGGGAGAAGTCATTACTAAAAATATTTTAAACCATTCTCCCCGAAATTCCAAAATTTATTGTTCTTCTTTAGACCAGAGATATAGGAAAAGATTTTAATAGCTAGGAAATTTAGTGAATAGCCATAAACGTTAATTAGGATTTATACTTCAGAAAGTTGTAGATAAGGACCATCTGTTGCTTAGGATTCTAAGGACACTGGCAAATGTTTATACTTCAAAGAACAGCTAATTGGGTTAGAAGTACCTTGAATTAGATGACATCTCTCTCTCAAATTTCCTGAGCACAAAGACTTACCTCTACATATATTTCTAATTACTAATTTAGAGTTATCTAGGACCTAAGGAAAAAAAAAATATATATGTTTGGCCAATTATTAGTGCTTAAAATAGTTAGTACTGATATTATTTCTAGCTGTTTGATGATGATTCCTTATCAGAATACCCATTTGTTTAACATGAGTAGAATTTGTAGCCTTTTTAATTGCTCAACTATTATTTCTTGGTGATTTGTGACTTGCAGCTGTCCTTTACTAATTGTGAAAGATGTGTGTCTGCTTTTTATCACTACTGTTGTAAAAAAAAAAATGCCTTGTCCTTAAAATAGAGATAGTTCCTTTGTCTAGGGAGTCAGTCAGTTTTAGGCCGAGAGACTGGCAAGAAAGCTGGTCTCTCAGGTTCAATAAACTGGCCTAAGACACCAAAGAAAAAGAATGTCGGACTCCTTCATTGCTCCTTGCCATCCATTCCTTTGGTGTACCCGAAGAAATGCAGTAAGCAGACCTTCTGCACTAAGGTGTAAGTATACAGCTGAAAGGGAATTTATCTTTTAATTTGTAATCTAACTCCTCATGGATGTGCATGTTGGGTTACTGTGAAGCTTCAGTGGTCTCTCTTAGAAAATGGAACTAATAATCCTTGACCTTTAGCACTCCATAGAAATGTAAGGCAAGAGAGAAATAAAAAACAGCAATAATTTACCAGTTGTTTGTTAATGTAGCTGCTGTCTCTGTGTACTTCCACAGCCGCACTACAAGGCAATTTTAGTTTTAAACTGAGAAGAATATAAATTATGGCTAATTGAAAGTGCCAGAGAGACCTGAAAGATGACAGAATGCAATTACCCAAATTGGGCCCAGGCCAGGCAATACTGGTCTGTCTGCTCTTAGAAATAATGTGGAGTTTCATGTAGCCAGAACAACCTGGTAAAATATGGCGGCTAGAAATAGCCAGTGCCTCAGTTTCCCAGGGTCTCCTCACAGCTCTGTGTTCCTAGGACTAAGTGTTCCTGGGCAAGGTGTTTGTAGAAGATTCTTTCCCACAAAAGATCACATATTCTCAAAGATCTAATTTTACATTGCCCATAGCCCAAGAGTACCCCTGGTTTCCTGGTCTGGGATATCTGGTGCCTTTTGGGGATAATTATCTCAGAAACCACAGGCTCATTAATTTGGTTTTAGGTTGGAAACTGCTGTTTCCTCAGCCTTGGGGATAGAATAAAACAAAATTTGGTTCTCCCTTAGGCAGGAAGATGGAATTTAGTATAATATTTTCTTTCTCATGTATCTTAGGCTTTAATTTCCTGACATATAAAGAATACTTGCAAGAATTTTTAAAAATATTTTTATTAGGTTTACTTTCACTCTGAGCCATGCATATATGAGTTCATTCATTTACTTCAAAGGTGGAGGGAAAGTCAATTTATTTTAATACCTACCGCCCTTGTAATAAGTTTTCATTACTCCTACTTAACACAGTGGAAACTCAGTGTTAGAGAGGTTAAGTACCTTCTGCACAATCACTCAACTTATCCCTGACCAAACAGGGCTTCCAGCCCAGACCCAGGTAATCAGAGCCACCGGTCTTTCCAGGACCCTCCCTGGTTTTCAAGGACAACAAGATACAAAATCGTAGTGAAGATTGGAAAACTAGATCCAACATTATTCATGACTTTAAAGAATTTACTACCTAGCATTGGAAAATGTGAGATAAGTAGTGAGGACACTCCCCCCGCTGCCCCACTCCTTTCCCAGGGCCCAAGCTGTGTTTATTGCAGGGATTTACGCATGTCTGAGGATGCCTGTGTCCAGATTAGTGAACCCAATGGCAGTCCACTGTGACAGGAATTCTTTTCATCCGCATGATAAAAACGTAACCCCCTGGGAATTTCCACGTCTCGAGCTCAGCTCCGTGGAAATTAACACTCCCATGCGGGCCTGCGTAAAAATCATGCTCTTGGAAAAAGGAATTCCTTTAAGGGAAATTGTATTAACTTACTTCCTAGGACTTGTTAACTTGCTGGGACCCTTCCCCCGGAACCAAGGGATTATGCTAATGGTTGCCTGGAACATCTTGCATAGCTAATGAATAGTCATTCCCATTTTGCTGTGTCCTGAGCTTCCCAATAAAAACCCGGCTAAGCCACGCTCGAGGCTTTTTTCCTGGAATGAGAGGAATCAAGCCACGTGGCCCCGGATTCCTTCCCCCCCGCGTGTCTCAGTGTGAGATTTATACACGCACTCGGCTACGGTCACCCACGGGTTTCGGCTGGGACGAGATCCCCACGACAGTCCACAGGCATGAGGGTCTGACTAGGTGGGAGCGGACTCATTGTTTGGGGAAACCACCAGAGAAGAAAAATTAGCCTCTAGGAACTAGAGCCGAGTCCAGCCTCCCCAACTGCAAATGTTTCTTTTGCACCTTCACTGAAACATATTCCACAATGTGTGGTTTTTGCTAATTATGTTTGCAGAGGGAATGATTCACTCACTTCTGCATCAACAGTGCTTTGCAGAGGGCTCGAAGCGGAGCTTCAGTAACTGTTGGTAGTATGATGACCGAGAGCACCAGCTCTGGGGCCATGCACCTGGGTTCATTTTCTGCTTCACCACTTCTTAACTGTGGAGCCTTACACAAATGGATTCATCTCTCTGCATCTCAGGTTTCTCATCTGTAAACGAGAGATGATAGTACTACCTGCCTCAGACCCCCAGCATAGGAATTAAATGTGTTAATATCTGTGAAATGTAGCAGGGGTGTCCAACCCACGGGTCACGGCCTGCATGTGGCCCAGGACACCTATGAATGTGGCCCAACACTAAATCATAAATTTAAAACACTGTGAGATTTTTTGTGTGTGATTACATGCCACAATGTATTCAATGTGTGGCCTAAAACAACTCTTCTTCTTCCAGTGTGGTATAGAGACGCCAGAACATTGGACACCCCTGTGAGCATTCCAATGGCATGATTGAGTGACCATAAGCATTCCCTTGTTATGGCCACAAACTTCTGTCCTATAGCCTTGTGGGGACTGGAGGTGGTTTTGGTTTGTCTTGGGCAATGTATAGAGGAACAAAAACTGATGTAGAATACATTCAGAAGGGGCACCCGCACTTCACTTTTATGCAACCCTAACGTTGGTTGTTTTCTTTCATTCTGCATTCAACAATTTCATGTTATCAGTCACACCTTTAGTCACTTGTTCTAAGACAGTGACAACATTGTTAAGGAGGATGAGGAATTTAATCTATTAGGATGACACTGAAATCTGATTCAATACTACTGATACAATTGTTCAAAGAACTGTGAAGCCACATCAAAGTGTATCATCCAGGCTACATTTTTATCTGCACAAATACACATATTTTAAAAAGCCTTTTCTGCCCTCATCAAAATAGTCTTTGCAGAATAACTATTATCTTCCAGTATTACATAAATATGCATGTAAAAGTGAGAGGTTACATAAAAAATGTTAACCTAATATTAACAGTGGTTAATGTTTGCTGTAAATACATTTTCAATTATTTATTTACCAAATGGTATTTGCTGTTTTAGGAGACACTTGAAAATTTAAAAATACATATATTTTCATGTACATAGACACTTACTTTTTATTTGCTATTGATACTAGTGGCTAAGTCAGATTTTATGATGTGGTGTCTCATAATTTAACCAAACTCCTATTAATGGACTTTTGATTTGTTCTGATATTTTTATAGAAACACTTAAACATGCCCTGGCCTGGTGGTTCAGTTGGTTGGAGCATCATCCCATACACCTAAGGACTGAGGGTTTGATTCCCAGTCAGGGCACAAACATAGGTTACAGGTTCGATTCCCAGTTGGGGCATATATAGGAGGCAACAGATCTCTCTCTCTCTCTTCCTCCCTCCCCCTTCCTCTCTCTCTAAAATCAATGAACATATCCTCAAGTAAAACAAAACAAACAAACAAAAATCCTCCACTTAAACATAAACCTGTATGCCTATCTCAGGCCATATCCTTAGGATAAGTTCCTAAAATGTTATTGCCAGGATAAATGCTTTTCAGGTTTTTATGGTTTTCTATGCATACTACCAAATTTCATGGAGAAAAAATTTTACAAATTTATATTCACTTTATATAAGAATGTATAAAAAAGTCCATTATATGGGCTTTCTGTTATTGTAGATACTAGATCTTTTGCCAGTTGCATAAATAAAAACATGGCACGTCAATGCAGCTTTAACATGCATTTTTGAGTAGTAGCAAGGTTGAATGTATCTAAAACTTTTCATTGGTTATTTATAATTTTTTGTTGTGAATTATCCATTTATATCATAACCCAAATTTCAATTTTAAATTGGGCATTCATGTTTTCTGATCAATCTGTTGGAATCATTTACATACTAAGAAAACAATTTTTTCTGTAGTAAACTTTGCAGAGTGTTTTCTCATAGGCTTTTTACTTTGTAATCTTGATGGTTCTTATATAGTAAAATTAGGCAACACTTTCTCCATATTTTCATCTGATAAGGTCAAGTTTATAAAGTCCATTTTACCTTAAATTTAATGAGTGTTCAGCTGTTCTCTTGTGCTTTAAAAAAATTACTATGTAGATTTAAATCTATAGTCCTATAATTGATTTTGAGGAATCAGAATTATATAAGAATATGTATATATGTGTGTATATATATATTTAAGTTTTAATGTGATGTACTACCTACATAAAAATGAGCTCTGTATTCTAGAAGAGTATAAAATTAGCTTTGTGTGTGTGTTGGGAGCTGTTGACAATTTATTAAAAATTTTCTTCTATCACTATGTTCTCTACAAATATTTGAATTCATCTTCCTAATTTATATTCTCCTAGAAAACTATTTCCTAAAAAACAAATGTATTTAGAGAATATTGAACATGTTTTTCTTTTAATTTTCAAATCTTCTTTGTTATTTCTAATTATATTTTTTCATATTTAATGCATTGTGATTTTTACTTCCCTATTTTCAGAGAGGTTTGTCAACATTACTTTTTAAAAATCAGCTCTTAAATTTGTCAGTTATAGTATTTTTATTTTTCTATCTTATTTATTTCTAGTTTTATCTTACTAAGTTTTAAGTTCCTAATTTTTAAAGCTTGGGTTACTATTCTCTTTCATGAATGAAGTGCTTAGAATATCTTCAGTATAGTGAATTTTTACTAGCAGCCCCCATCTCTAACAGAGCAGATGCTTTATGGATTTTGCCATTCTTGCGGCATTCTTTCAGGGAAAAGCAAGGGAACTGGTAGAAACATGCAATGCTTCCTAAAAACTATTCTTCAAAGTGAAATATTACTTCCACCACGTTTTCTTGACCTAAGCAATCCATGAACAGATCTGAAAAATAGAGAAGCATATTCCGCCTGCAGGGGGCACTGCAAGCTGTGTTGAATTGAGTAGAAGTGCATTACCTTCTTAGGGTGGGTCCCTTCCAAATTCATAGGTTGAGATTATAAACTCCAAAGATGATGGTACTGGGAGTGGGGCTTTGGGAGCTGCATAAGTCATGAGCAAAGAGCCCTCATGAATGGGATTAGTGCTCTTGTAAAGAGATTCCTAGCCCCATCTGCCCTGTGAGGACACAGAAAGAAGGCGCTGGCTATGAGCCAGGAAGAGGCTCCCACAGATATGACCATGCTCACACCTTGCTCTCAGACTTTCAGCCTCCAGAACTACGAGAAATAAATTTCTGCTTTTCTGAGCCACCCAGTCTGTGGCACCTCATTATAGGAGTGAAACAGACTGAGACAACACCTAACCTCTTGATTTGTCACCAGGGAGCCAGGGAAGCAATAGAAGGTGGGGACCACAGGTCCTGCCTGTGTGACTTCTTGTGGATTCCCAGACCACAATGACTCTAATGACTGTATTTCACTTTGCAGAGTTGAATAATTATAAAACATTTATGAAGAAAACCAATTTTCTTTTAACATATCTGTATGTGTAGATATATACATATGTGGTAGTATATTTCTTTCTACATTCTCCATACATTTTATAGTCTTTCATGTGTTTTTCTTAATCTTTTTACTTGGATTTTATACAAGTTTAAATACAAATTAAGTGTAACTGATGGCTGATCCAGATTTTTTTCTTCCAAAGATCAATATCTAATGTTGCCAACACGTTTCTTCTTTTTGAAAATGGAGACATTTGTTCCTTTTAGGTTGTCCTGCACTTCTCTCTTCTTGCATGATTAGCAGTCCGTCACCTTAACCACTCGGCCACCTCGGCCCCTTCTTGCATGATTAAAATAAAACATTTCTGGAAGTGACTCTGAGATCACATTTGTACATTTCTGCAGCTCCCTAGAATACAAATCTTCAGGGTCTCAACACTGAGATCACTTCAATGTTATTAGGGACTGCCTCAGATCACTTACATACCAGCTCAAGCAGCAGTATGTTTTACATAGTTCTGTTTTTAGTTCGAAGGTCATTTTCTTTGCTAGAAAAGATGAAATACAAAAATGTTTGCTTATTTTTCTTCTTTCATTTTTAATATCATTTTCACTAACCAGTATGTCTATGCTTTTCTTCTATCCCTATCCAAATAGCTTTAGAAGGCTGTGGATTGTCTTCTACTGAAATAGGGTGGTTTTAGTGGAATCAAGAAGACATGAATGTGAGTCCTAATTTTGTGTTATTCATTAGTTTAGGCAACTTTCTTAAATTCTAGTATAAATACATATATGACACAAAATTTGTGATAAAGACTTAAAAAGCAGGCAATGTAGGTATAAAACATTTAGCACAGTGTTTGGTACATAACAAATATAAAAACTGTTAATTTCATTAAGTCACAAGTTTATTTTTTTACTATGTTTTCAGGGGACCATCACCACTGATTAGGAGTGACGGTGCCTGAGTTGCTTCTCTGAGAAGCAGGCCTTGAACTGGGGGCAAGCCTGTAAGAGACTTTGAGAGGAGGGAGGTAGGAACAGCCTTCAGACTGCAATCCAGATCTGTCTTCTGTAGAAAGAAAAGGAGAGTCTCAGACTGAGACAGAGTTCTGTCAAATTCCCATCTGACCAAAGGGGCTGTGGAGCAAAATTACCAGTTAGAAGAGACTCACGCTGAACAGAAATGCCAGACCCTACTGCCTGTGCAACACTATGCTCATCGTTGACTGGGGAAATTGTACAGTCTCCACCTCAAAATTTAGACGTTGCGGTTGGACATTGTCAGCCAACTGCACTGCTTGCAGCCAAATAGCAAACTCTTTCTTGAATGGAGATCCAAGTACTACCCCTCATGTGGCCATATAAGGTCGCAGAGCAAGACCACCTGTATTCATTCAAATCTTTCTCCTTCACCTACTTACTGGGGAGTTGTAAGAAAAATATTTACCCTCTCTTTGCTTGGCTTCCTCATCTGCAAAATGCGAAAGGTAATAGTAGCTACTATAGGGTTGTTGTACCAGTTAGATTAAATAGTATACAGGTTGGAGCAAAAGTAGATTTACAGTTTTTCATATAAAAATAACACAATAATTAATAAATAATGACCCAAGAATAAACTCTGTGTATTTGCCTATATTAATGATATATTCTAACATATGTTGTCACTTCTTTGGACTTATTCTTGCTATACGGTGCCTTCTTACATCTTTTGCATGTACTCTTTTTTGAACAACATATGTTTTGCTGTGAACCTAAAATTACCCTAAAATTAGTTTTAAAAAAAAAAACCCTCTTCAAGGATTCTCCTGAGTAAATCCTCATTGCCATATGCTTTTCCTTCCTCTAGTTTCTCATCGTTCATTCTTGTCAGACTAGCGAATTGCGCTTATTAGCATTTCATCCAAAATTCCCACTTAGTACATGTAAGGAGAGAGTCTGCATGAGATTTTTACGCCCAAACCTTGTAGAATTGATGTATTGGTTCCGCAGTATGAACAAAATAAGCTTCTCAGAGGGCAAATCATAAGCACTATGTGCTATATTTCTCCCAGATAGAAGGGAGCCATTCTGTATCCATCAAAGTTGAAATAAGGTTTAGTTTAGTGGACCAGAAAAAAATTACCTGTTTTGACAAGAATACAATGGAACAATTCCAAAGAAATCCAATTTTGAAGAGCACTGTGTACAGGGATTAGAAACTTTCAGAAGATTTGAGTGTTCTGAATGTTTTTTGTTGTTTGAGTTACTCTCCTAAAATTAGTCAAGCATATTATGTGAAGATGAACCAGCCTTATTCTTGTGCTCTTTCAATTTCTAAAAAACAGCAACAACAACAAAAAAATCTTAATAGTGATTCATCATATTCACAGAGTCTCCCTCATTCTAAGAATCTGAATTTTTTTCAGGTGTATTGCCCCTTTAAGAAGACACTCCATTAGAGAAATCTCAGGGCTGCCATTAGTATTTTTACTTAAAAAAAGAAACCGTAGGCTATACCTGTGCTGTAGAAAATAAATTGGATTGTGTTGGCCAACCTGACTGATGGTCTTGTTTTTATTTTAAGATATTGTTTTTTTCATCATGTAATAATGACAACATGAGATGTAAAAAATATAAATAATGCATCTGAATTCTCTTTGCATGATACTTCAATCATCATTCTTCAAACACTGCTGTTACAATCACTTAGTTACTCAGCAAATATTTATTGAGTAGCTACTTTGTGACTGGTCTACTTCAAGGTACAGACATGAATAACTAAAATAGGGTTTATTCTTCAGCTTAAAATTTTCCCTATAATTAGAATAGGATTCTTAGATTGCCCGGATGGCCAAATCAATACTCAAGCTTCTGCCTATGTCTGTGAGCTTAAGTCATACAAGGTCTCTGAGTTTACTATGCTGTAGCCACCTAGTTCTCCGTCCTCTTTACTTTTGAACATCTCAATCTTAACTCCTGTCTCAGGCCGTTTGCACCAGCTGTTACCCCTATCAGGCATGTTACCCTCAGATCTTGTGGTTTCTTCTCATTATTCAGTTCTTACACCAAAGGGTCACTTTATGTAGAAGTCTGTGGCTAACTAGAAGTCTATTTCTTAGGTAGAATAATCATTGTTGGAAATGATCTTAGTTGTTCTTAAACATTTGTTGACTTTTTCTAAGTGACTGTGGCCTTTCTGATTTTATGATCCATTTGACAGCCATACGTCACACTTAGGCCCTGCCTCCAGGACCCTGCCATGTGTTTCTGGGTGACTTTGTTCCTAGTTCTACTGTAGCACTGAGTACTCTCTGTGTTATAGTGACCTCTATAATTGACTGCCCCTGGCTTTAGTGTGCAGGCTGCCTGAGGGGAGCAATTACAGTGTCACATTCACAGTTGTAGCTCCTGAGAATGCATGCCTGAGTTCCACAGAATGCATGGCTTCTCAAAAAATATATGTAGAGCAAATTAATGAATTAATTTTAAAATTTGTAGACTACTTACCACTTGATTACTACATGCTGTTTGAACCGATTCACATAAACAAGGGGAAAAAGTTGTAAGTTTAATCTCCCCTCACCCTTTTAAAAAGGGTTACGTTCCTACACTAAAACTCTCAGAGGAGCATAACTTACAGGCCGCTTGTGAGTTGTGCAGCCTTGAATGCTATTCTCATTGGAGGTCGACAGATAAGAAGCAAGGAGGAAGGACTAGGAAAGTTTGGGATACATACGATCATATGAAATTTCTGCTCTAGGTGACATCCATCCCTTAATTATAGTGAAAACCTCTGATATTTTATAGGAAGAATCTCATTTATACATATGAATGGAGGATCAAAAGTTTATATACTAATTTTTAAATTGTTATTTAGATGTCTGACTTGTTTCCACAGCCTTTTTAATATATACGCCTTCTGTTAGCAAAGAGTACATTGGAATATTTCCAGCAGTGACGGCATTGTTGGAATTTTTGCCAAAAATGGATTATATTTCTTTAATATCATGAAACTCAATTATTTATTAATTTCTGAAGGAAAGGATAAAATGCTTATTTCTTATTACACTGTAATAGATAATTCCTCTTATTCAGATAAACTTATGGAGTAGATATTGGGTAAAAATTAAAAGAAAAAAGAATATTTCATGACCTAAATATATGCAGAGAACAAAATATCAATCAATATTTTATTATAGTTATTTTCATCAGAATTCTGTTTCAAAATGGAATTTGAAACCTCAAATAGTTATACAAAAACAGAATAAAACATGTCAGCAGTTACAGCTACCACCTGTGCCCCCGGAGTGACTTCCTCATGTAACTCTAGAATTAGCCAAAGTGAAGACTCTGTTGCTTGACTCATTACCTACACATTGTATAAGGAAAGATAGTTCAGACTCTATTTTCAAATAGTATCCTTCCATATGTGGTTAAATATATACATATCTGTACTATAAAGATAAGAAATTATATTAAACAAACCATTAAACTGGACCAAGTATTAAACAAAGGCATTATATTCTCCAGTAACATTAGATCTAAGATCATGTTTTTTAAAAATAATTCATCATAAAAGAAAAATTTTCTTTATTTTGTTTCAAAATGTTATTTTATACAGTCTTTACTTTAGAATTTGTGCTCAAGAGTACAGTAATTTTTATACTCTAGACATGTATGAGTTGCTATTGCTTTTGTTTTCTATAACTTTAACTGAAATAGTCCAAGCGAGTTGAACTGAAATTAATGCGAGAGATAAAAAGCATCAATATTCGATGGAAATGTCTATGCATCATGGTTCCTTGTAGCAATCTAGGGTGAAGTGAGCAGCGTTTTCCATTCTGAAATGTTCTTTCAATGTTGGTGTTTGATAGTAGGTGAAAAGACTCCAGTGACTGACAGCCAGACTTGCCCAAATACCCACCGTGGTTGCACCTTACACAGATTTAAATGCAAAGGTTTTTACACACTGGGAGAGTCAGAGACTTATGTCCACATTCCTTATGTACAAAAATGATGTGCAGACCACGTGTCAGTTGGGTGTGTATAACCCCTCGACTTGAACAGTGCTGTTGTAAAAGGAAGATGAACACAGAAGTGTGGCAGTGATTTCCACACGCGTGTAAACATGCAGTCCTGAGAATTTACACGTTTTGAGCACAGCTCCGTGTGATTCCTGTGTGAGCAAGTGTGGATCATGTCTGTGGGATGGGAATTCTCTAATAGGAATTTGGCAAAGGTGTATCTTAAAAAATTCTGGCTTGCTGATCCCTGAATATTACTTTAACCTGGTCGTGTCTGCCACCGGATCTGAATCAACATCCCAATGCCTTGCTATGAGTAATCCTACCCCTGTTCTGCTTAATCCCATGAATAATCAATCCAATGTAAATGTGTCTTAATGCCTCTAATAAAACCCCCGACTAAGCAACCCACGAGGTCTTTCTCCCCAAGATGGGGGATGGTGGAGGAGACCCGTGGCCGCCGGATTCCTTCCCCACCGCGAGTCTCAGTGTGAGATTTATACACGCATTTGGTTACGGTCACCCACGGGTTTCGGCTGGGATGAGATCCCCACGGCACAGAAGCATACAGAAAAGAGGAGGAAGTGGGACCTAGAAAAAGACAGGATGAGGGAAGGACACAATGGACAAGGCTGTGAAAGGTTGAAATGAGCAAGAGAGTAAAACTGGTACGTGGGCTAGATTATACTTTAGAGCACTGCAACAACTGATTTGTCATACTTAATCCACATTGTACTCCGCATCATTTCATTTTCTTAATCTTTTTAAACCAATGCAAGGATTAGTTCAGGAAGAGGCTCTTGGCTTCCTGACTTTGCTTGTCCTTTACTGGCAAATAATGACTTCTGGCATGTCACGTATTGCCAATTTTAATTTTAAATTAATCAAAAATTTGGCAGACATATTAATTTAGGGACATGTGAGGGCATACAATAAATGAGATAACAGCTCTATTTTCCCCACACAAGTGAAGCAAGTTGTCACGCGGGTGGGTAAGATGTGGCCAGGCTCTCCACCGTGGTGAAGGAATTTCCCTCCCACAGTGCACTCTGGGGTACATCTTTGTTGTGTAAACCTTCCAAAAGTGTGTGATCATGAGCAGGCCTGTGTTGAAAGAGAATAAACAAACAGCCACCCTGTAACTCTGATTCTTTTCCTACCCGGTGCCTGTATACTAAAGACAGCGCCTCTCTCTGTGACACGTTCATTTGCCCTATGAGCTCAATTTCAGCTGATGTATCAACTCATGGTCTAAAAATTCAAGAATATCTGATGGGTGAAGTATGGTTCTAATTTCAGAAGTGTGAGGGATCTAATCTTGTACTCAGGTTATTATTTTTACACTTCTATAACCCTATGCTCAAGGTTTTAATGTAATTTTTAATAAACAAAGCTAATACTGAAGTCAGAGCATGAAACTAGGAATCAATGAAGCCCAAAATCACGTCTACAGCTGTGACTCCCAGACTTGCACCCTTGCTCTTACCCCACGTCTTCCCATCGGAACCAAGTGCTTAGCCTTGTTTGAGGATTTACACACCTTTGTGTAAGTAATAAAATTGCTCTTTCTAGAATAATCTATTGTGCTTTTCATTCATGAAAATAGTCCATACAATCAGGGGTCACAGTCGCCCACATTGTGGGATAAATACCTGATTCAAAACAAGACGGCCTCAGGAAGAGTCAAATGGTGGCTTTATTTATCTTCATTTTTTGGAGGCCAAAATTTTTTTAAGTAGCGTTGCATCAAAATGGGGGAAGATAAGTTGAGTTGATTTTAAGGGGCTAAAAAACCATTATGAACTCAAGGTCAGCAACAGCAGAGCAGCAGCGAGGGCATCACTGTGCTCTTTTGTGATTAGAGCAGAGATTAAGTGTAACACACCTCCTTCCTTCAAAGACCTACATTTTACAATAATCACTTCTGTTCAGCTGGCACGGAAACAATTTGCTTTTCTACTGTGTTACTGACATTGTAATATTTATTTTTTTCTATTTCTCCTTTAGGAACTGTAACCTTAAAAGAATGATGTAAATATTGATGCATTTAGACAATATGATGTCCATGATGAGAAAATGATGAATACCTTAATTCAGGATGCACAGTGTCGTGGTGAAGTCTGTGTTCGCTGAACCCTTGTGTGAGTTCACTTGTGATCTAGGGTTCAGAATTTGGGACTCTCAACGTGTCTGATTCTGTGCGCACCGCCTCAGATGGTCAAAGCCTTAATCACTTTCTATTTGAGTTAAATTTTAGCTTTGATTGAATTCAGTAATATGATTATTGAGACAGAAGCTCCCACGAGGAGCCTATTGAAAAATAAAATTCTAAGAGCCTGTAAAACCCACCATGCCATTGACCAGCTTTGGAATCTATCAAATAAACTAAGATCAGATCATTTTTATCTGGACTATTTCTACCCACAGAGAAATATAGGAGGTGACTTTTCAGCCAATGAATAGTTTAAACATATTTTAAAATTCCCTATTCACATGTTGATCATGCCCTCCCCATCTCACCAGACAGTCACTGAATTAGATGTCACATCAGTGAAAGCATGCACAACTTTTTTCCCAAAAATGTAGCAGAAGTTACAGCTTTCTTCCCCAGCACAGGTGGGACAGTGCAGGTAATAATGAAAGAGAAGTGGGGAACTGTGGAAACCTGGTAAGGATCAATGAGAAAGGACCATGACATTACTTTTTAAATTATAAATTACTATTTATACATAAATATTGCCATTCCTGTCATCATGATTATTGTTGCTGTTGCTATGACTACTACCACAGTTAATATTTCAGTTTAATAGTGCCCAAAGGAATCTAAAAGATCCCTCTGCCCATGAGAGGAGGTACAGGGCCTTGGGCTGATAATGGGTCTGTCAGTCACAGAAATCAGTCTCTGAATTCTGGCTCAACAGTCAATATTTATGTGATTCAGGGCAAATTATTTTAATTATCTCTGCCTCTGTTTCCTCATCTTTAAAGCAGGTCTGAAACTTGTATCTATGTAATTCTATTTCTGGTCTTGATAGAGTAACTGGTACCAGACTTTCCTTCCTACATAAAGAAACTAGATAAAAATGTATGAGCAACCTATATGAAACACGGTTTTCAGATAGTACACAATAGGCAAGCAGGACCGTTGACCCTTAGGGAAAGCACATGCTGAGACCTACAATTGTTTCCACTTTCTGCCTCAATGCTTATTTCAGACTATGGAGCAGGGGGAGGAATCTATGTAAGGGTGGCATTTTTGCTCAGTTGAGGAATCAGCAAGCAGAGATAAAGGGAGCTGAGGAGCTGGAATCTGCAAGTCAGAACAGTGGGAGGGAAGAGCGACACCAGGATAGAGCACTGGAATTTGCAGAGGGGTTCCACTGAGTTTCTATGAAATTTTGCAAGTGATCAGACTCCATGAAGCAGCACAAGGGACAATCACTAGGACAGAACAACTTATGGGAGCTATTCACTGAAAAAGTAAGCAGATGAAATTTTTACAGGGATGGAATCCATTGAGTTCCAACCAGGCAGAGTGGAGATATCTTATAGAACACCCATGTAATTTTAGTGAAAAATCTATATAGTAGTAGACTTAAAGCATTCTAGTCCATATTCCTTCTCCTCAAGGTCCCCTTCTTATTCCTGTATTGTTTTCTAAAGTTTGCTGTGGGAGTAAGTGTGAACTTTACTAAAAGGAAAGTGGGAATGCTACCCTCTTTTTACAAAAAGAAAAAGAGAAATAGAGGGAGATAAAAAGTAAACAAAAATATAATGCACACACAGACAGATCCAAAGGGAAACATATTTCATAAAAGCAAGAGCTCTGACTCAGTTCATACACACTACAGAAGCTCTTACCCCTCAGCACCATGGCCTAATAATATTCTTCACTGTGGCCCCCCTGCCGCCATCAATTCTTCTTTCACTTGTGGTTAGAATACAGAGGGCTTGAATTCAGCTGCAGATATCACAGTTCTGCATTAATAACCTTGACCTGAACTCCAGTGATACAACATGGATAATGAAAGAAATGGACTGAGAGATGCTGTAGAGGAACAAATTAAAGATGGGAGTTTCGATAAAAAGAAGGAAGAGGTGGCATCAGTAACAGCACATGGGGCATGGATACAGAAAATATGTGATGACTTGAATGTGTGCAGGTAAGTCTGGTTTGGGATGTGCTGAATTGGAAGTGCTGGTATGGCACTGAGGTGGAGCCGTGCAGCTCAGAACAGGAAAGAGACTTTTGATATGAGCTGTTGGAGCTGAGTATACAGATATTAAAGTGATCTGCTTAGAGGTGACTATAGACCCTAAAGAAAGTAACTAATGAAGAGGTCAACATTAAGGAAAACAAAAGAAAATGTAAGATAAAATTTGGAGGTAAATCTGACATTTAGATGAGTGAAATAGATGATCCGGGCAACACAGATGGAAGGTGGCAAGAAAGAGGTGAGATTTCTATTGTTTGGCGGGTGCACTAGCTTGCTCGGGCTGAGTGATGCTGTGATTTAGAATAAGAAATATATATTTGGCCTTTGACCCTGTTTCGGGCACAGAGCTCCATTAACCCTTGACGTTTGCTAAGAGGTGATAGAGACAAATGTGTTTTTTATGTTAGTGGGGGTGACTTTTGGAACCACCTAAGCACCACCATAATCACAGCTAAGTGATTATGCAATGTGAAGGTTGGAACCTTGGATGGGGTGGGGGCTGGAAATCAGGTTCAATCACCAATGGCAATGATTTAATCAATCATGTCTATGTAATGAAGGCTCTAAAACTAACAAACAAACAAACAAAACAAAACAAACCCAAGGGAGAGGCAGTGGAGAACTTCTGGACTGGTAAACACGTGGAGATTCTAGGACAGTGGTGCCCTGAGAGGGCATGGAAGCCCTGTGCTCTTTCCCCTCACCCTTCCCTATGCATCTCTTCCATCCAGCTGTTCCTGAGTTATATCCTTTTGTAATAAACCAGCCATCTAGTGAGTAAAATGTTTCTCTGAGTTTTGTGAGCTGCCCTAGTAAGTTAATTGAACCCTAGAAGGTGGTCCTGGGAATCTCCAATCTAGGTGGGTTGGAAGCAGCCATGAGGACCTGAGCTCGTAATTAACGTCTGACGTGAGGGTGGGGGACAGTCTTATAGTCCTGTGCCCCTAGCCTGTGGAATATGATGCTGTCCCTGGGTAGGTAGCCTCACAGTTAAAGAGGAAACCTGTCTGGTGTTGGAAACCTGTCTGGTGATGGTGTGGGAATCACCGCTCCCCCAACACTGGAATTGGGCACAGAACACTCAGGCTGCCATAACAAAATACAGGGTGGCTTAAACCACAGCATTATGTTTTGTCACTGTTCTAGAAGCTAGAAGTCCAAGTTCAAAATGTCAGCAGGTTTGGATTCCTTTGAGGCCTCTCTCTGTGGTGTGCAGGCGGCTGCCTTCTCACTGTATCACTCAGTCTTTGGGTTGTGCACCAGGATCCCTGGGGTCTCTGTGTGTGTCCTAATATTCCCTTCTTTTAGGGACGCCAGTCTGATTGGATTATTGCCACCCCATAGCCTCCCTTTAACTCAGTCACCTCTTCAAAAGCACCTGTCCCAAATGTATACACATTCTGAGGTACTGAGGTATTGAGGTTCTGGGTATTAGAAATCAACATATACATTTTTAGGGGACACAATTTGGCCCATGATAGGGGCAAGGCAAGAAAAGCATTTCAAGAAAGCCATAATGAAGAATATTTGTAATTAATTATAGAGAGACCAAGGAGATAGGGTTTAAAAACATAAGGTAAGGATGCATAACTGAAATGGTCTATTAGTATGATGGGGATAGAAGACAGACTGTGAAGGGTGTAGGAGGAGGGGTTGAACGAGAGCACAAGACACATCTCTAGTAATTTGAGAGTAACAGGATTGAAAGAACTGTTTTTTTCTTTTTTGAGTGCAAAGAGCTGAGTGATTTCAGTTGATAGGAGAAGGTAATAATGCAAGACAAAATAGATATGGCTGAGGGAAAATTTATAAAGGACATTGGAAAGAAATGGACTAGGAAGAAAAGTAGATAGAAAGACTTCATTTGTAGGATTTTTTTTTAAGTCATGGAAGGGAGAAATTGAATAAACTCATGCCAGTTCATCTCAATCTTCATTAAAGTAGGTCGCTAGACCGTCTTCAAAAAAGAAAAAGTGTTTATCCTTCAGTGACTAGCTTATTCCACACAGGAACTGCAGGAGGTACCTGGAGCAAGGAAACACACACCAGCGGCAGAGAGTGGACTGGGGGTGGTTAGGGGCTGGGAGGAGTGGGGGGTGGGGAGAGGTCACTATCCGATTGGGTAAAGTTTCTGTTACATGAGCTGACGAAGTTGCACAGATCTGCTGTGCAAAACTGTGCCTGCAGGTTCCGTGCTGTATTGTACACTGGAAATATTCATTGGAGGGTAGACATCAGGCTAAGGGTTCTTACCACAATTAAAAAAAGAACGTGGCATAGCTCCAGCTTAGTGGTAAAATGAATGAACGAGGAGTGGTAGGGAGGATAGAAAAGAAGTAAATAAAAGTGATGATGGTGCTGAGTAGACTTAACAGGAAGAAATGATGGGAGTTTGAAAATAGTCTGTGTTCCGAGAAGTGCTCAGTGACATGCTGGAGAAGCGGAGGGAGTGGAAGGTGCCTGTGTTTCTGAAGAAACAATGCTACCATACGGGCTCCAAGGATTTGGTAAAGAAAGAAAGTAGTTCAATTTCACTGAAGAATGGTCGGGAGAGGAGCTAAAGTCAGGTGACTGACATTAACAGAAGTAATCACCTACTTTTTTCTGTCTCTCGTAGTGCTCCTGCTGGTGAAATAAACCGTGTTAGGAACTAAGGGGTTACTTTAATTATGTAACAATGAGTCACCTTTGAGTTATCTGGGTGGTGTTCATTATAGACTTTTGATGCAAATTTAATAGGTTGAATATACACACCCTTCAGAAAGTTAATTTGTTTCTAAGGAATTCTTTAATAGCTGTTACAAAAACTAAAAAAAAAATAAAAAAAAAAACAAAAACAAAAAACAACCCAGAAACCCAGATCTTAAAAAAGGATTAAAGTCGGTTTATCTATGTCTCTGAAAATGAAAGCTAACTGAAAATACAAAATGTCTCAATGCGTGGAACTTCTTGTCAGAAATAAATTATCTCACTGGATATGCATTCAGAAAGTGATAAATAATGCTATTCACTTATGAGAAAACATTTTAAACTGGAAAAAATTACAGACATCTGCTATTAAGAAAGCCTCTTATGTTCTTGTAATGCAGATCCACTTAAACAGTATAGAATCCCAACAGCATGCAAGTCTGAGAACTCAGGAAGTCACATCTGTATTATGATAGTACGGCAGGATCCAAGTTCAAAAATTATTGTGTGCCCATGTTGCCTATTCTTATTCTTTTACAAAGTAATGTAACTAAGACAGGCAAACAGATTTTACGTACGGTTTCCTGGCATCAGAGACATTTGGATCACAATCGCACTCACAAGGAGACAAATTCAGCGGTGTCACAGACTCAGCCCCACCGCGGGGCAGAACGCACAGACCCTTTCTTCTCGCTCTGATCTATTCTTTCTCAGAAGCCAAAAGAAAGAAAACCCTAACATTGAACCTCTTTTTAAGTAATTCCAGCTCTTTGAGATAAAATGTTTTTCTTCAAATTTCTATCTCTTCCCTTTTGAGAGAGGGAAAGACGTGCGCTATCTCCTGTCAGGGGAGGTGGACCCACGTGGTGCCCCATCCATCCCGCCAAATCTGTGCTGGAGAGCATCTTCCATTGGTCGGGAATCTGGGCCAGTGAGTGTGACTGACCGTATACCACTCTCCCTGTGTCACGTGCTGGCAGCCGCCTCTGGAGACGTTGGCTACAGATATTTGTCCTAGGTCTCAAAGTTCCTATCGGCAGTAGCTTTGCCTTAAACTCCAAATTTGGCAGGCTGCCTTCTGCCTCCCTTCCCAAATCTGCAGCCCTTACGTGGTGCTTAGAAACTCTCAGAGCCACGGGACAGCGAGGAAGGGCTGGGAGGATCGTGAGTGCTTCCTGAAGTCTGGCCATCTGGCTCTCTCTGGCCAGTATGCCTCTTCTGGGACACATGTTCATACCCCTTTGGCACATTGGATCCAGGGCATTTTCCCAGGGGGTTGCAGCCTTGATCGCACAGTTCCCATGGAATTACGCCACTGGCCCCGATGTTTTCAAACCCCAACTGAGGAGGCAGGGTGTTCCTCAAAATGTTCACCATGAAGTATGGATATTGAGTGCAAAGAAAAGAAAGGAAGTTTTAGCCCTGAAACTGTCTTGTCTATCTTAGGAGATCAGAGCAAGACTTAAGACCTAATCACTGGAGGCAGATAGAGAGAAGCTTAGATATCTAGATAACTATTTTTCACCAAAATACTTATTTTGAGTATTACAAGCTGTATACAGCATTGATGCTTTCTCCTTGCATTCCTGCTGCATCAGATGTTGCTCTCCACAAATCCAAAGGAATGCTATACTTCTAGTTGATTACCGGGACAATTATGAACACATTACAGAAAAATACAAAGATGTATTAATAGGTTTCAAAATATTGGATACTTTTAAGGAATTGTAGAATTAGAGTGGAATCAATTTGAACTTGGAATCTATTAGCTACCAATTTCTTCTGGACTTTGTACTAACTTCGTTTAAATTAGGAGTACCAAGCAAGCAGTGCCAATATCTTATTATTTTCCTATTATTGATACATTCCTCAGGCCAAATCTGGAGTTTACTCCCTTATGTAACATTAGTTAGCCTTAAGAACATACAAGTCTGGGATGATTTGCTATGCAATAAAAAAAAACCAATATTTTTCACTCAATGTTTTTATAGATGGTAGGATTCTATTAATGTCTACCTTTTTTTTGTTACTGTCCTCACAAAAACCTAGTTTCCATGTGTCCTGATTTTCTTTCTTTGTCCATAATCTCATCCTAAATTTGGCCCCTTTAACCTATACTGATCACACATTTTTTCTGTCTGTTCAGCATCATTTCTGTGTTAGTTATCAATAGCTGTATAAAAAATTCCCCAAAAGTTGGTGCTTAAATGTACTTATTATCACACCACTTGTGTGTGTTAAGAATTGGGAGTGGCTCACAGAATGGTCACGGCCCAGATTCCTCATCAAACTACAGTCCAGGTTTTGGCCCAGGCTACAGTCAACCGAAGGCGTTGCCGGGGCTGATGGGTATTCTTCTGAGCTCACTCTCATGGCTGTTGGAGGGAAGGCTCAGTCCCTCTCTGGCTGTTGGCCGGAGCCCTCAGTAAGGTGCTCTTTCGTTCTTTCTGACATGGGGGTTGGGGAGAGAAAGAGAGAGAGAGAAACATGGAGAAAGCTGCTTATCTTGAATAACCCAGTGTCAGAACTGTGACCGGCTGTGACTGTCACTTTCACCGTATTCTATTTGTCAGAAGCACGTTACCAAGTCCAATCCACACTTAAGGGAAAGGGAATTCTGCTCCACTTCTTAAAGGAAGGAGTATGAAGAATTTGTGGATATATGGGGTGGGGCAAAGGGAGGTGTACAACTGTAAACCTACCTTGGCACCGCTCTGCTTTTTAACCACAACATCTTCCTATGGAGAACAACTCTTCAGCCATAATAATGCATCTGATTTTCAAAGTGCTGTCCTGGACCCAGGGGTTAGCATGTGAGCAGCGCTGGCCAATGGTTTCTATCCATGGGTCAATGATGGTCCATTCCCGAGTCTACTACTGAAATTTTTCACTTGCTATCACCCTAGAGATATATCCACTTTTATCTGTCATAATGCTTGTCTCTTCTGCGCTCTCCCAAATCCATATGTTTGTTCACCAGCTTTGTTCTGCCTGGAATACATTTCTATCTAATTTCCCCACCTTACTTTATATTCTTAACTGCTGTGTATAAAATCCTGATTCATCTCTGAGTTATAGATGAAATGCTACGTCATGTCGCCGTTGTCTGTATTAAGAAATCTTGCTGCCATCCCCACACCCTTACTCCCTGCAGCCTTCTCTGTCCGCAGCCATTGCCATCGCACCCAGCTGCCACCTGACAGGTGCCACCTGACAGCACCTCCTCGTAGCTGTACCAGTCATCTCCCGCTTTCTGTCCCATGCTTCTCCGACACAGGACACCTGTCAGAGCCTCTTTGGCTACTTACTTATGTGCAATCAGGAATCATAAGGGAGTTAATGCCCCAATGGGCAACTATTGATCAGTGGATTAAGTTCTGATCTCTTCTGTCTCTCAAAAAGGCAGTTCTGGGACACGATCTGTACCGCCTCACACAAGGCTCAGGCACAATAAAGTTAAGTTATCTCCAGTGGAGGCCAATTCTACAATGTGCTCTGCTGTTGCCTTTCTCTCCTTACCTGCTTCACACTGCCCGGTCCATTGCTCCGCTTCCCCAGGATTCTTTCAGAAAGTAAACAACCTGCCCACTAGCAAAAGCCTTGGCCTCTGTTTCCAGGTGGATGCCTTCTGTATGACATTCGCCCTGACGATTAACGGAAAGCAATCATTCTTTCTTCTCTATCACGGTCTGTCTTTTATGTTGCTCTAATTATGCCTCCTTGTACTTGGCTATAAAATTCTTTAAAATGGAAACTCTGTGCTATTCATCTTCAGAGCCATGGTGTCTACCCTAGTGTTTTCCACATCATAGGTTTGCAAACATTTCTTGAATAAAGACATAACTTTTAAATTCTGTAAAATTAGATGACATAGCAAATACATATCAATGCTCTCTACAAAACCAGATAAGTACCTTCCTTGTGAAATGTGCACCATAAACATTTGGCCAGTGATACAAATAAAATTCAGGCTGTTTAAAACTAAATTTGCAAAAGATGCAAACTCTGCCAACCTGAGTTTTGAAAGGAATCTCTTCAGGAAAATTGCAGCCATTGATTTACAGGGACGTTTCAGGCATTTTATGGTTTTTATGAAGCCCAAGCATCTTGAGGGTACATCTGAGACTGCGTCTATATGACATCAGGAAAAAGAAGTTAACTTAGAAAATAACTAGAGTAATATAAAAATGAAAAGCATTACATTAACAAAGACACCAGTGCCATCATTTTCCTTTGCCTTCGTTTCTGAATGTTCTGCAGTGACAAGAAAGACTTCCTAACAGAAGGCCCTACTTATCTATTGTTGTTCAGTTCTGCAAATCTGCACAAAGGCAACAGTTTTCATGTTAAAGAATTATAAGGTATAAGTATTCTTCCTGTTCCCACTTGACATTCCCACACAGCAGTCAAAATATTTTTTAATGCATATCAGAACCTGCCATCACCCTGCTTAAAAGGGGGATGTTAGAACGAATCCACCACCTTGTGCTGAGCTCCACAGCCCTGCCCGATCTGACTCTGACTTGCCTACCCCACCTTTCATACCACTCATACTTGATTTCTGCACCGCATCGTCCTGTGTTCTCTAACATTCCAACCTTTCTCACTTCGGGTCTTCTCCTTACTTTCCTCTGTCTGGAGTGCCGTTTTCTTTTTGTTTGTCTCATCACTTGATGTTCCCTCCTTAAGATATCAGTAATTCTTTCCTGACAGTCACAACCAGGTCCACGAGAACAGGGGTCCATCTTTTGCATGTATCACTACATCCCTAGTGATCTGCCCGCAGCAGGTGGTACCCAAGGACTCTCTGTGGAGTCAATGAACGAGAAACATTGCAGCATGGTAGGAAGAGCGTGGGGCTTTTGGGGCAGACTGACTGCTTTTGAATATAGCCCCACTGTCCACAAGCTATATTACCAGGGGCACCTTACTGGACCTCACTGTGCCTCAGGCAAATGGAAGTGACAAAAGGACCAATCTCATCACACTGTTGTGAAGGTCAAATGCCTATAGCACAGCCCAGCATAAAACACACTCAATAAACATAAGCTATTGTTAGACAGGATGATGAAAAAGAAAAAAAAATAATAGAAAGGAAAAAGGGCAACATATTCTTATTTCAAGAGATGGGAGCTGCCTGTACCTTCACCACTCTTTTTTAAAATTAGGGATTCTACTATTTGGAGGAGGTGGGAGTGGCAGTTGATATTCTTTGCTCCCTTCAGGTAGAAAAGGAAAAGTTAAAAGTTCTCCCTTCAGGATAGCTTCTGAGAACACTGGCCATGGCCATGTGATCACTTAGCAATGGCCAAGAAGCAAGCCCAGGAAGCAATGATTGACCCTCACGGAGCACCACACCTTAGTGACATGAAGACTCTCAGAAAGAAGAGCAAGGTGGGTAAATGCCAGAATTTCCTAAGACTAACTCATGGGAAGGTTGGCTAGGTCTCCAAAAGAGGCTTCGTGTAAATGAAAACAAAATTTTACGCGAGAAGCAATGGATAAACTAAATTTAAGAATTTTTTCCAGTCTTTCGAAATTGGGGTTGAATAACAAGATAAAATCATTCATAGAAAATAAGATGATAGATCTTATGAATCTGAGTTATAGCACGTAAATTTAAAAATTCCAGACACACACATATATGCACTCATTCACACATTCATTTAAAATGGTTTTAAATTGTATTTTATGTAGATACTATGAAGAAAACTCACCAGTTACATCATGTCCAACACCAAGAAAGAGGTCCTCAAACTTGAGAGGATGGAAGAACCCCATGGTGATATTAAGCAATTACAAATATGCAGTCCTTGTCTCCAAAGAGTCTGATTCAGGGGGCTGGGCAGGCCTGGGAATCCGCATCTGCGGTGTGAGGACTGAACTAGAACACAGCGCTGTGTCTCAAAGACTTGTCAAACTGGTAGTTAGAGCAAATCAAGAAGGACGTTCACAGGGCCATTACGCAGGAGGATAAAATGTCTGGATTTTAGACCGAGGAGAGGGGGGTAACTGTTGAAAATACAATTGTCATTTGCTGATGATCTGAAAACCTGACAAGCAACACTTGTTGTCTTAAGTGCTAACCAGAAAAAAAGTTGAAATAAGGTAGAGAATGCAAACTCTGTATAATTACAAAGTTTAGGGAGAAGGAATTTTATAAAGAAAAGAAGACTAAATTCCATGGATCTTATTCTTCTGCCCTCTCTAATTATTTCTTTCCAAATAGCTTCAGTTATAGCTGAAGTCAAATATAAGGCTTTCTGTTTGCAGGCACCTCACCAATGAAGGGCAAACGTATTCCCATAGGAACCCAAGGGACACGCACCAGTTTGTCATTTAAAAAAGGATCTTCTCGCTGCGTGGTTCTATCTGTGTACGAAGTTCAGTGGCAAGCACCACTAGCATCTGTTGTTGGAGGCCTGGGAGTGTGTGTGCCCCTGGGGAGCCGTGGTGGAGCCTGAGGATGGGGGTCTGGGAAGATGAGGGGGCTTTGGTGGGGCTGGTAACGTTTTACCTATTGGTCGGGGAGCTGGGTGTACAAAGTTCTAAATACACACGTATTTTCTTAAATATTTTTTAAAGTTTTAGAACAGTTTTAGATTCACAGAAAGATGGTGAAGATAGTACAGAGAATTTCCACGCAGCTCCCATGCAGTTTCCCTTATTTTTAACACCTCCCATTTGCCATAATTAAGTTATTCAGATTTTCTTAGTTTCTACCTATTACCTTTTTCTCTGCTCCAGTATTCCATCCAGGATTCCACGTTGCATTTAGACATCACGTCTCCTTAGCTGTGACAGTATCACAGAGTTTTCTTAGTTTTTGATGACCTTGACAGTCTTTAAGAATGTTTATTGGTCAGGTATTTTATAGAATACCCCTCAGCTAGCGTTTGTCTGATATTTTCCTCATGATTAAATTGGGATTTAGGGTTTTTGAGAGGAAGTGCCATTCTCATCACAGCAAGAGTACACACTGTTAACCAGACTTGCTACTCGTATTGCCACCCTTCATCACCCACCTAAGACAGCGATTGTCAGGTCTCTCCACCGTGAAGTCGCTCTCTCCCGTCTCCCTCCCCACACTGTGCTCCGTGGAAGGAAATTACTGCATGCAGCCCACACGCAAGGTTGGAATACCTACATAAATTACTTGGAATTCTTCTGCACAGCAGATTTGCTTATTTTCCTTCCTTTTTTAAAATTTAAGAATGGTAAAACCAAGATCTTCTTGCTAAGGGTGATAATTGCTACTAGGATACCATTTATTCTAAGTGACAGGAGGCAAGCACAAAGCCCACACGCTGAGTCCGGCCCTCTGCCTTGTTTTATATGGCCTGGCACCTCGTTTCTACCCTGCGGCAGCACCGAGCTCTCGCTTAACTGTTAATGACTAGTTACATTTACACAATCCTAAAGTTACATTCGGCCCTTCAAACACAACCGCAAGGCTGATGCGGCTCTGTGAAAATGAGTTTGACACCACTGTTCTAAGCCCTCTCAGCTGACAGAGGAAGGACATGTGTGTGTGTGTGTGTGTGTACTAGCCCATGTATGTGCATATATCTGTAAATATTTCTGTATGTCATCACCTCTATATTAAGCTGAATATGAATTTACACCAGCGTTACAAACTCTAATCCACTATTTCCTACGGATCATTCTAATTTCTCCCCCTACTTATCTGTAACCTCCCATTCCAACAAGGAGAAATCCGGCTTCCACGTATGCCATCCACTAACTTAACTGTTTAATTCCAGTATACAGTCATCTCTCAGCACCCGGGGGTACTAGTTCCAGCCCCCAACACTTGTGATGCACAAATCCTTGAATGCTCAAGTCTTTTGTATAAAGTGGTGTAGTGTTTACGTTTATAACCTGTATTTGCATACAGGCTACAGCAGGGTGTGCCTATGCGTCATTACATGGATTCAGCATAGCGCGAATTCAAGTTTTGCTTGTGAAATTTCTGGGATTTTTCCCAGTATTTTTGATCTGTGGTGAATGAAGTTCCTGGATGCAAAACCTGTGGACACAAAGGGCCCACAGCACATGTAAGATATTATCGGAATTGTTAACCAGTTCTGCGGTGTGAAACAACCTCATGAAATAGGGCAGATTGTGTTTATATGCGATTCCTTTCATCTTTAGTCTTAGAGATCCCACGTATTTCCCAAACTACTTCAATCAGCAACTTTCTGTCCATCCCTTTCAGGGAAGTTATTTCTTACATGTTGGTCATTGTGCCATACTCTGCATTCTGTCCTGTGATACCCTTTAAAATCTTTTAAGTGGTTTCTTAAAACGTGCATATAAAAAGCTTCACTCTCTGCCGTAAGTTCAAGGGGTTCTGAGAGAGACATCGTTTCACGTATTCATCATGACAGTGCCCCACTGAACAGCTCCATCTCCCCCTCGAATTCCCCCCCTCAATGTTTCAATGATGTATTCCTCCTTCCCCACCACCGAACCCCTGGAGTCCACTTACCTGCTTACTATTTCTACAGTTTTGCCATGTCCAGGCTGTCATAGAATTAGAGTATATATACGTAGCCTTTTCAGGTTGGCCCCTTTCCTTTAGTAATGTGTATTTAAGAGTCATCCCTGTGTTTGTGTGACTTGATAACTTTGTGCCTTTTTATTGTTGAACAGTATTTCATTGCATAGCTGTAAAACAGCTTGTTTATCCATTGCACATCTTGGTTGCTTCCCGTTTTTGATGATTATAAATGAATGAAGCTGCTATACAGTAATAACCAGGGGGAGTGGGGAGCGGGTAACAGGGAAAAGAAGGGGAAGGGTCATCAAGGAACATGTGTAAAGGGCCAATGGACAAAACCAAAGGATGGGGTGGGGGGAAGTGGTGGTGGGAAAACGGAGACAACTGTACTTGCACAACCATAAAAAAATGAAAAAAATGTGTGCATATTCTTTTGTGCGGTCATATGTTTTTAAACCATCCAGGTAAATATGTAATAGATTGATCTCTGAATCACATGTTAAGACTACAAGATTACCTTCAGCTTTGTAAGAAACTGACAAACCATCTCCCAAAGTGGCCGTACCATTTTGCATTCCTTTCAGTAATGGATGGGAGTTTCTGTTGCTTCATAGCCTCAGCAGCATTTGGAAATATCAGTTGTTTGGATTTTTAGCCATTCTAATATGTATAAAATGGTATCTCATTATAGTTTTAATTTGCATTTCCCTGGTGTCACATAATGTTGAGCATCTTTCCATACGCTTATTTGCTATCTCTATATCTTTCTCGATGAGGTATTTGTTCAGCTCTTGTGCCCATTATTTAGCAATTTAACTTACTTTGTGTTTTAAGAGTTCTTTTGTCATTTTTGATGTCTTTTATCATATGTGTTTTGCCAATATTTTCTCCCAGTCTATTGCTTTTCTTTCCTTTTCTTAACGGCATCTTTTGCAGAAAAGTTTTTACTTTTACTGAAGACCAACATTGATGTTTTTTTTTTATAGATTGTGTTCAGTGTTGCATCAAAAATAATCATCAAACTCAAAGTCACATGGGTTTTTTAATGCTTGAAACAAAAGACAAAGTAACTTGATTATATGAACGGAAGTTACATTGTTCTTGTGCAAATCTCATGCCGGCAACTGGCACCAGGAGGTGAGATTCGTAGCGAGCTCCTTGGAAACCATAGCACAGTTACCAGAAATGCAGGTGAGTGGGCAAGTTTGACATTTCAAAAACTAGATAAATTACACAGCTAATTCTAAGGTTGACATACTCTCCCCTGGGTTGAAATCCAGTTTTTGTTAATTAAAAACCCATTTATCTAAATTTCCACAAATCTAAATGTGAACACCTGCAAGTGGTATTGACATTCTAAAGCCCAGGCTGCGTGGGAATCGGCAAGGTTTCATCTGTCTGTTTGTTGGAAATGACGTTGATTCAGATTTCTCTATGAGGAAAATAATAATGTAATAGGGAAAAAAAGCCCAACCTGTTGTCCTCTGAGAAGATGGATACTTGTTAGAGGCAAGGGGATGTCACTGTGTTAGTAAATCCTTACCCTGAATTATTTTGCCGAGGACACCCGCAAGTAGAAAAATACAATAAATGAAAGCTCCGATGCCAGACACGGGCGTGCCTCCCTACTCCCGAAATGGCTGGATAGTTGATGTTTCACAAGTTATTTAATCTCAGTTTCCTGACATGTATGTAATTGTAGCAGGTCTAATGTTGCCTGTGGTCAGAGGGGAATGCCCTACCGGTTTAATTTAGGGCTGCTTTGGTGAGGGGAGAAGTTCTTCCATTAGCCCCATTTTTATCAGGAGGTCCAAATGTCCTGCCGTCTCTTCAATGGGGAGCCTACCAGTATTCGAACTCTGGAAGATCAGGTTGCTCCCCATTGACAGGTTGATGGGGTGGTAGATTTCATGACCTACCTCGGCTTCATCTCTGAAGTCTTCTCAAACATTCCATGTACTCCTTTTTCCCTCTCATTTCCTCACTCCTGTTTTATCTAAGGAAAAGTCTGTCTCTGAAAAGAACGTTTCCCTCCTTAATTTGGCAGGAATCTTTTCAACCATTCTTTTCCCTGTAGTGTAAGACAGATGGAAGGAAAAGGCCCCTTGGGTTACAAATGTGAGAAAATAATTAGATTAATTAGTAGTTCAGAATACGATTCCACCATACGTATAATAGCCAAAGCCCAGTGCCTGGCACTAGTAAGAGACTAGTAACAAACTTGTGTTGCTCTGTAATCACACTCTCCACTGTTCTGACGAGTTAGTTCAGAGAGCTGCAACAAAAGGGCGCAGACTAGGCAGTGATAACAGAAATCCATTCCCAGAGTCCTGGAGGCTAGAAGTTGGAGACCGCAAGGCCAGCAGGGTCAGGTGAGGGCCCTCTTCCAGCTCACGGACCTATTGTGTCCTTAAGTGTCCTGCTCAAGAACTCACAGGTACTGTAGCAAGGGCCAACAGAAAGGGTTTTAATGGACAGCAAGATAAGTAAGACACGTCTCCTTCACATCAGCCTCGGCTGTGGGTGTCGGTGCCAGTGCCCCGGATGGGGCCAGCCGAGGGCGGAGTGCAGGAACCAGGCTGGGGGCCTCTGCTTCTTTTCCTTCCCCCCACGTGAATGATTTACAAGTCACATGGGGTAAAGCAAATTTAATAAATAGATGGGAAACACTCTTACACTGTTAGCCAATGTTTGTTAACCAGAAAAATAATGTAGTTACAAGATTGATAAGGATTGAATCAATCTGAGAAGTTACTTTCTATTTCTTAAGCCATACCTGAGTCAGTTCTGCAGGTTGTATTCAGAAACTAGAGTTATTCCTACACTAGTACAAGTGGTCAAGCCCAGTCCTTTTCCTTCCATGTCATGGACCTCTAGGATGTTCTCTGAGGCTATGAGGGTGAATTAATCATCATTCTTTATTTGTTTTTACTAAACATGCAGATTTTTAGCCCTGAACCTCAGCTTGATTTTTCACATAATAATAGTCTATTTGCATATACTTTACGTGTTAATTATTATGCTGCTTTACTCTTTGCTATAATTAAAGTCAGCACTTTATTATAAAATCCTGTTTTCTAAGCTTTTAGCAAGATAGTAAATATTCCTTGAATTGAACATTAACCTATCCAATTATTTGCAGTTCGTTTTTATAAATGGAGATATGTGTGTGTTTGAGAATGTGTGTGTGATTTTCTCAAGGGTGGGGTTGTAAAAAATCAGAAAGTTTTTGTATTTTTGTTTTGTTTTTATTTTTTTGCCTTGAGTTGAAGTACTTAATATTATAATGATTGAACATTTTCATCAACAGTTATTTTATCATTGCTACATGTAGTTCAGGTCACAGGTTATATATCTGAATCAACATTTTGTATATGAAAACATTTTGTGTTAAGTCACTTCTACCATCTTATGATCTGTGTGGGTTCTGAATAATACAAGTATTTCTGAGTGGTCTTCTGGAAGTGGCACTAAACCTGACCAGAACTTTGCTAAGGACTAACACTAGTATTGACTCAGCCAGTCTTACTATGTGTAGAGGCTCAAGGAGAACTCCGAAACACAGATATCATTTACTTTTCATTCACTTTCCAAAACAGAACATGTTTACCCTCTCTTCTAAGTACATCTTTGCTGCCCTGACTGGTGTGGCTCAGTTGGTTGGGTGTCATCCCTCAGAACAAAAGGTTGCCTGTTTAATTCCTGGTCAGGGCACATGCCTGGGTTGCATGATCGGTCCCTGGTCTGGGCATGTACAAGAGATAACCAATTGATGTTTCTCTCTCCATTGATGTTTCTCTCCCTCTTTTTCTCCCTGTTTTCCCTTCTCTCTAAAAATAAATAAATAAAATCTTAAAAAAATAAACTATCTTTGCTAACTCTGAAGAAAATATCTTAAAGAGCATTTGTGACAATATGAATGTGTTGTCAAATGACCTAATTTCTACCTGGCAATCTGACCAGATATAAGTCTCTTAACTTCTCTGGTATTTGATTTATAATATGAGGGTTTTGATGAGATCATTTCTAAGGCCTAGTATTGCTTTAAAATTCTGAGATTGTGAGACCTGAAATTTCAAAGTCAAAAGGTCTGTGTCCAAATCCCAAATCTACTGTGATGCATTATTGATTGGCCAGTTAACCTTCTTGAGGATAAGCTTCTCATCTGTGAAATGAGAAAGTATATGATCCCCATAAGCTTTTCTGGGTATAACATTATGGATTACAGATTACTAGATTCATATATAGCAGTAACAAAATAAAGAATAAAACCACAACTGATGGCATGTTGAATGAATGCATTATGTTCTATTCCAGCTTCTATAATCTCATTAAATGACACCAAAAGATTGTTTCTGAAGTAGAAAATGACAACACCAAGGAGAATTGGAGAAGATTATAGCAACAAAATTTGGAAGCTGGAAAACATAGTCCCAAGGAGCAGTATACCGCCTTGGTATAGCCAAGAAAACTGAGCCCAAAGCCAACAGTGTAGAAGACAGAGAAACAACTACTCTATTGATACTGTGGAGCCTTCCAAAGTCACCTGAATCCACTTCAGTCGATTCCACCAAAAACTGTTAGACAGTAGGGCTGTGAAGCCTGATTGCAAGTCTCTTTCAGGTTTTGTAGACCTTCACCTGTCCTTCCCACTCTTGCCAATGAGCAATGGCTCTTTTTCTACTCAGAGCGTGATTGAAGTTTCTGGATTGGGTCAAACTTAGGGTTTGGACTGGGGGACAGAAGATCAAATCAAAAAACCCTTTGGGGTCCATGAAGAAAACAGGGAGTAAATAAAAGAGCATACATACCGATTGCAGAGTCCCAAACATCCTTCTTCATCTGGCCCCAGAAGGCTAGCAGCCAGGCAGGAGACTGAAACGTCTTCCCTCAGTGGCCTGGAGCAGTCAGGAGGAAAGACCTAGTGATGCTGGCAGGACATTTCTCACTGACTGCTTCAGATGAACATCCTGCATTAAAAATGCACTTAAGCCCTGGCTGGTGTAGCTCAGTGGACTGAGCGCGGGCCTGCAAACCAAAAAGTCACCCATTTGATTCCCAGTTGGGGCCATGCCTGGGTTGTGGGCCAGGTCCCCAGTTAGGGGCGCATGAAGTGCAACCACACTGATGTTTCTCTCCCTCTCTTTCTCCTTCCTTTCCCTTTTCGCTAAAAAACAAATAAATAAAATCTTTAAAAAATAAAAATGCACTTAAGTCCTACCCATAGGTTTCTATCAGCCTTTTTATTGTCCACTCTGAAATACAAATGGACATCCAAGGGTAGCGCGAGGAATGCATTGAATATGAAAGACAAGGCCAAAAGCGAACACAAAAACAGAATAAAAAGATAACTTGGCGGAAACAGAGACTCAACAATGACAACAACAATTCAAAATGACTATTTTTGTATTTTCATGCTAAAATTTTATTAACATTAAAAAATAAAACCAAATGTAAAAAAATCAAGGTGACAATTACCAAAAGATCTGGAAAGATGAAGGGGAAGTGGAGGGATGGCGGGATGCACAGGGGAGCGAGGAGGAGGCGGAGCCCCTCTCTGGGTAACTGATGGAGAAACCTGAGCCAGGTTTCAATCAACTAATGCCCAAAGGAAAACTTTGTAAGTTATTGACAAGTTCATTTCTTTTTAATGTGAAGGAATCAAGAAACAAAATAACCAGGCGGGTAAATTTCAGACTTTAGGAGTATTCAGAAGAAACTCCTAAAATAATGACTTACAACCAACTTTTATTTTTAAAAGCCTCTTTTGGAGGCTTTTTAAAAATCCATGGTTATTTGGCTTTGTGACCTCAAATCTCCCCTCAGTTTTGCTAGCAGAGTGACACAGACATGCCAAATTCTTTCTTCTTTGCCTGTTGTGGAAGTTACCCCAGGAAAGCCCCAAACCACCCTTTTGTATCTGCAGAGGTGCTTTGGGGGGCCTGAAGCGGCAATCGGGAGACCAGAGCCATGTACATTGTGGGGGAACCACAGATTTACTCCTTGTTCCCAGAACATTGTCGTGAGGGTGTGGTGCAAGTGTGAAGGAGCAAGGACCATGGCGGATTTGTCTGAGACAACAGTCAATCACCAGATGGAGAAGAGGGACACACTCCGTGGTGTGGACTGCAGTGGGAGCATCCGGCTGTGCTTGTGGGTCCACATGTACCTGTGTCCAGGACTTTGATCTTTCCTGTGGCATCATGGAGGAAAACAGGAGCCCAGGCCCAGTCCATCACTGACCATCCTTCCTGCTGCTACCCAGGGGCCTCTCAGGGTCTGCAGCCCGCAGGCCTGATTACTCCTTTCTCTCTCTACTTTGTCAATACCCCATGTCCACAATTTCACCCAGTGCTTGTCCAGGCCCAGGAGCCCCCAGCTTGGGGAGGAGGCTTTTCCATGTGAAGTTGCCCCTCTGCTTTGCAAAGGAGGTTCTAGAGCAGGGGAAGAGGCAGGGCACGGCTATTCTAATTCATTTTATGGAAAAGAAAATCAATATGCTTCCTATGTTCGTTTCTCTGCCACTGCTTTTTGATTAGTATGCAGGAGGAGAATCCTTCTTTCTTAAAACACTGATTTTTAATGGATGAGTCTTTACCTCATGTTTTTAGATGTGGAAACACTATGTAAGTGTGCAGTTTGTCCGTGATTATCTCTTCTTGTTCTGATACTCCCGACTTACTTCACAGAGGTGGAAGAGACTGTGATACCCCAAGAAAGGATCCTTCCTAACTGCAAGTGCTAGTTTGAGAAAGCTGACATTTGAGAAGCCATGCTGTGTTTCCATGGAAACTACTTGCAGTTTTAAGAAAAAACTCTTAGAGCCAGATTTTAATCTCAAATGCAAGAAGCACAAAACTACACATTCTAAATGGAGAAGAGGGATGAAGTCATGGGAGAAATGCTAATTTGAAGGCACAGAGTGGTTGTTTTCTGCACATTTAAAACTCCATCCTGAAATTATACTTGTTCTATGCACAGAGTTTACCAACAGTATGACCGAGTTTGACTTTGTCTGAGGTCCAAGTGCCTTGAAAATGAAGCATTTTTAGTAGGAGACTTCATTTTTTTTATCAAGAATTTGAGAAAGCCATTTAAAATGAGAAGCACTCAAAGGAGCCGGTGTGGTGATTCTACCCAAAAGGCTTATGGGAGTTTGGCACAGACTCATCTCTGCAGAAGCTGAGCATCACTGCTGGGCACCAAGTGACGGACCGGCTGTGTGTTAACAACTTAGAGAAAGAGCAGGTGTGTGAGAGGTTATGTGAAACAAAGTCTCAAAATAAGTTAACAGGATTCTTTTGTATTGATATTTATCATGGAAAAAGGGAGAAAAGCTTTGTGATAGTCTCAAAGACATGCATGGGTACATTGGTGTATTTAAAGAGGAAGGTGGAAGGAAAGAAAAGGTAGGACAAAGAAAAGGTCTTTAAAAGTTTTGAAAGTTCTTTTTAATGATTTCACCATCAGAAAAGATCAGAGTTAATCAGAGGATTACTGATTAGGTAATAAATCTTACAAAATGTCCTAACTCATGACTTTTCCTCAGTGAAAGTATTGGAGAAGAAAAAGATCTATTTGGTGAAAATTTCTTAAAAGCCCACATAACTACTGCTATGGTAGCATACTAAGTTAAAATTCAGATTATTGTATGTGAATCATGGTGCTCGGGGACAAGGATAAGGCAGAGAAGATCCCCCATTTTGCAGAAGAAAAAATTAGCCTATCAGAAATGTGATAAAATCATCAAAAGTACATGAACAGCTACAAATAAATTCTTGTACAGAGGTGATGGATTTATTGCATAACAGCAAATTCATCAAAATAAAAAAAATAATAAAATTGGTCTTTTCTATAACTCAACGAAGGGCAATGATCTTTCGGTATTTGCAGTTTCATGATTGCTGCTCCGCCCCTGCTTCACTGCCCGCTGGCACTTGTCTGCATTCTGCTGGAGCCGTGAGTACACCGGGACCCCAGGACAAGGAGCTTGCATCCAGAAGCTTGTAAAAGCAGATACAATATATCTCCTGGTAAAAGAGCCTTGAAGAAAAATGAACTAGTGCAAAAACAAAATTATGAAAGAGAGAGAGCTATTGTTTAAGTAGTGTACTGACAGAGGAGTCAAGACTTTTGGCCAGAGACATAACAAAATTAGCATAGCAGTGAGCTTTGCAGATAGCTTGGGCAAGGTCATCCTGGGAAGAGGAAACTGCAAAGGAAAAAGAAGGTGAAACTTGAGGGAGGCATCTGCTCGGTGTGCTGTAGAGACAGCAGGGAGACCTGGGTGGCTGGGGTGGAGTGAGTGACGGAGGATGAAGGGGACACAGGGCCGGAGAAAAGGCTGGACCTTGCAGGCTTTCATGCCTACTGTGAGTGCTCTGCATCGTTGTCTTCGTGTTAAGGGGAGACGCCGGATGGTTTTTAGAAAATGAAACATCATGATGTAACTTGACATATTAAAAAGAATCACTCACTCAGCTACTAACAAGGGGATAGATCGTAAGCTCCAAAAATAGAAACAAGGTGAGAAGCTAGGGCCAGGGAAGAAAAGGTGGTAGCTAGAACCAAAGTGGTCCTAGTGAAGGGAGTGAGAAACATGGATACTGCAAACACATTTTGCAGGTAAAACTGGCAGTTTCTCTACAAATTAATGGATGTGGAATCTGAAATAAAGATTGGAACAGAAAGTAGGGTGATGCCACTTTCTTAGAAAGCAAACGTTTGTGGAATGCAAAAAATTGTGTTCAAGTTTGACAAAGTTAAACTTTTATTAGAAATCCAAGTGCCAATTAGATACGAGCCTAGAGCTCGGATGAAAAGTCAGGGTTATAGATATAGTTTGGAAGTTACATGCTACAATATTGTTTTAGAAGTTATGTGTGTGTCTACAAGATTCAAAGCCACGTCTACAGGACTGCCGAGGAAAGGAATGTGAGTAGGGAAGAGAGGAAGTACAAGGCAGAGCCCGGAGCAGTGTGACATTCAGTGGTTGAGAAAGGCAGGAGGTTGCAGCTGGGGGAGTGAGACAGAGCAGTCAGTGTTCGAAGGGAATGAGGTGGGTGATGTTCTCCAAACTAAGGGAAGAGCGTGCTTCAAAGAGAAGGAAGTGATCGGCTGTGTTACTGCTGAGAGTTTGGATAAGATGGAGACTGAGAATTACCACTTAAAATGGTCAATTTGGAGGTCATTAGGGATCCTAACAGAAGTATTGGGTTGGCCAGAAGTTTGTTTTTTTCCATAAAATGTCTCTAATAGTGCTTAGTTGTCTTTAACTTCATTTGAAACAACTTTGTTAGATTCTATTGTGACAGCTGTCATATCAGCATGCATTTAAAAAAACATAAAAATTGGTGAATTTTTGTGTAGCCATTTTAATATTGAAGATGGAATAAAATAAGTGACATTTTTGGCATATTACGCTTTATTATTTCAAGAAAGGTAAAACACAACTGAAACACACACACACACACACAAGATTTCTGCAGCATATGGAGAAGGTGCTGTGACTGATCAAATGTGTTGGAAGTGGTTTGTGAAGTTCCGTGCTGGAGATCTCTCTCTGGACGATGCGCCACGGGCGGGTAGGCCAGTTGAGGTTGAAAGCGATCAAATCGAGGCCTGGAGAACAATCAGTGTTCTACCATGTGGGAAATAGCCAACATATTCAAAATATCAAATCAGTAAAGTTATTGGTAAACATGAAAAGTGTGTCTTCTATTTTACAGAAAAACTACACATAATTTTTGGCCAACCCAATACTTTTAGCACAGTGTTGGGAGAAAAAGACTAATTACACACAAGAGAATTACAGAAGAAGTAGATAAGATAGCAAAAACAACTCTTCTGAGACATTTGTTATATAAGGGAACTAGAGGGCTGTGATTGGTGGGAGTTGAAGTCAAGGCAAGATTTTGGTGCTGTTTTATGGTGGTGCTTCCATGCACATGAGAACTCCCCAATAATTTGATGATAGTGAAAAAAATCTAGGAGTAAAGTCTTTGAGGTAGAGAGAGGAAATTGGATACAAATGGACCACATTTCTCTGTTGGTCTTAGGAGCATGGAAAGTTCATACAGTACAACAGGAGAGACAATTGAATAAGCAAGAAAAAACATGTAGGCAGGCTGGAATACTTGCTGATGAATGCAGAAATTTGTCTTCCGATAGCCTCTCTTTCCTCAGTGAATCCCAGAGAGCAGAGACACGAGTTTGGGGAAGTTAGGGGTGTATTAGTTGCATACTGCTGTGTAACAATAGTGTCATAAATTTAGCAGATTAAAACAATGCAGATTTATCTTCTCCTAACACTTCGGGTCGGAAATCTAAGCATGGTTCCTTATCATCCTTATCATCCAGTCCTCTGAAAGGCTGCGATAAGGGTGTCAGCCAAAATATATCCTTAAGACTTGACTTTGGAAGGATTCCCTTTGAAACTCTAGTTGTTGGCAGGATTCAGGTACTTGAAGAATGAAGGACTGAGGGCCTTATTTTCTTGCTGGCTGTTGTCTGGTTGCCCTCAGTTCTTTGTCATGTAGACGTTTCAAATAAGGTGCATGTATCATCAAAACCAGCAAGGAAAAGAGTTTTCCGGCCAAATAGACATTCTACTCTTACATATCATAATCAGAGATGTGACATTTAGTCACTTTGGCAGTCCTGCAAAGGTTAGAAGCAATTCACAGGCCCTGCTCTTGTCCAAGGGGAAGAGATTATACAAAACTTGAGTACCAGCAGGCTGGGATAACTGAGGTTATCTTAGAGTTTGTCAGCTGCAAGAAAGAATGGAAGCTCGAGTCAAATTAAGAAATACTCTGTGCCATGTGGAACTGACTTGAGAAAGAATAAGAGATTTGGACTTCTTGTCAGGGGGACTAAGATAAAGAGGAATATAGGACACAGTGTTATTCATACTGATGGTATCTTATGGAGAGATAGATGATTACATGTTATTGTAGATCCTTCTTGGCATTTGCTCAAGGTAAGGTTGGGATGATTGGCAGATAAGAAATCATGGTCATAGTGAAAGTCAGCCAGGCTTTGTCACCTTCCCCCACGGTTCAGCAGAAAGCAGGGCAGGGGCTAGGAGAAGGGGTGCTTTCCAGTAGCTGTTAGCTTTCAGTCAGCACGTCAGTGCAGCACAATAAAGCACACACAGATTCCAACAGTCCCAGCCTGGAGTCCTGCTCCTATTGCTAGCTTGCTCCGCTACCCTGTGTAGGCGACTGTGTATCATTTACCACAACTAATGGCAGTGAACTCCAGGAGGCCAGTGCTACTGTTATTTGCATTTACTCAGGGGGAAACTGAAAATGAAGCTAAAGATAGCTCCTGTACCCCACAGGGACGTTTCAAAGGTGAATCAGACAACAAAGCTAAGCATAGTCAGAAGATATTCAAAAAGTGTTAGCCACAAATATCTTCCTAATCTATGATGAATCAACATGCTCTAATTAAAACATATGTAAGTAATAACGCAACTCAAGTTCATCCTAGAGTTTATAATTTATAAAAATATGTGCTCTTCATCTCAACTAAATTTTAGTTGCAAAGACCACAAAATTCAAGGTAGACTATAACATCTAAAATTACTTTAGTAATTTTACTAAATTTTACTAAATTACTTTAATTTAGTAATTTTTTAGATTATAGGATTAAAGAGAGAATTTAATAAGATATGGCATCCTACTTTGTATCACAGTAATTGGACTATAAAAAAACTGATTTGGAGAAATGACCTTTGAACCATTAAGCTTTTTATTAGAAAGAAAGGAAGGAAAAAAGGAAGGAAGGAAGGAAAGAAGGGAAAAGAGGGACATAAAGTGGAAAATACAGAAAGCAAGGGAGGAATGAAGAGCAAGAAAACAAAAAACAAAAAGAAAAAATAAAAAGAGGCCCTAGAGAAATTCTTAAAAATTTGAAAATGAAGTACATTTAAGCTTATTTCCAAGGTGCTTATTAATTTTTTAGTGAAAGTGACATTAATAAATTGTTAGCTCACTTGAAACTAGTTAGGTAAAATAGGTTTGTCAAATAAAAGGATATTTTATTTCTTAGAGCATAGTAATTACCATTAAGAAGGCACGATGATTCTAAATGGTGAATAAAAACACCTATTCCTAGAGTTTTTGGAAATTGCACAATAAGGAAGAAATATTTCAGCTTATGAATTCTTGGATTAATGTCCACAAAAGATACAAATTCAAAAAGACTGACATTTTTCAGGGCATTGACGCTGGGATTTCATCCCAGCGAAATCCGTGGGGGACCGTACCCTGATGTGTGAATCCATCTTACCCAGAGACATGCTTGGAGAAAAGAGTCCGGCAGCCACGGGTCTTTCCCTCCATCTTGGAAAGGCCCCGGTGTAGCTCACCTGGGCTTTTTATTAGAAGCTTTAGGATACATTTACATTGGATTGATTATTCATGGGCTTATGCAGAACAGGGGTTTTCAGTTGGGTCATGAGGATATATGGGAAGGGAACAGATAAGGGGTAGGTTTACTCAGTTACAGAGCATTAGGATGTAAATTCAGGTCTGGTGGTAGACAGGACCGGGGTAGTACATTAAACAGGAGACAAGTAAATTGAGGGTAAGCTAACTAGGGCTGTTAACTTTTAGGAGACAGAGAAGAATTTCACGGACTTATTAACTTAAGTCTCTTGACTCCAGGAGGGAGAGACTCAGCAAGTCAGAGAATTTCTTAAGATACATTTTTGCCAAATTCCTATTAGAGAATTCTTTTTCTACAGACATGAATCACGCCTGTCCACACAGGAATAATTTTTCATCATGCAGAGCTGTGCTCTTTACGCGTAAATTCCCAGGACTGCATGTTTACACATGTGTGGAAAGAATTCCCACAGGGCATTATTAAAGAAAACCTGTATGTTTCCAACTATCTTAATATGATGCCATAATGTTGAACAACCAAAGGACCTTGTCAACTAGTGTAAGCCTCTAACTTAGTTAAAGAAAACTTTTGAGTGTTTCATATATGATAAAGCGGTGACTGAGATCAGTCTACTGGTGTTATCGTCACATCTGCAAAACAATCAGATATTATTTGAGTGAAATGAATGGCTTATTTTTATAAGAGAAACATTTGTGAGAGAAAAAGTTTGAGAAGGTGCAGCATATAGGAAAAATGTATATTAATTGGTGTTAGGTATTACTGGGTTTTATAAGCACATGAATCTGAAGTTCTCTCAAAACTGTCAGCTCATAGGACTATTCATACATCCTCAGATATGCTTGTCTCATATATACTTTTTCTCATATAAGTCAGCATTATTTTCCAGAAATACCCTGTTGCTACTTAGAAATAAAGCATTTGAAAAGCATCACACTAAAGCGTCTCGAACATTTGTCTCTTTGCTTGACAAGTGGCGGTCCTGGAAAGAACTAACTCCTGGCCCGACCCATCCAAGCAGCAGTGACCAGCTCCGCCTGTCTCGGGGTTTCGGCCGCACCGCATGCGCTTGCTTCCCGGGAGAAGGTGTTCACCGTGTCCACGTGCAGCAGGATCCACTCTGCTCGGTGTCGGCAGCCCACAGGCGGCAGACCACTGGCTGGCAAACTCAGTGATGTTTCCCTTCTTAAGTTAAGCCACATTTCCGTTTTATCCATTGGTCTTTTGTATATTGCTCACCCACACACAAGTGAAACTCAGTTTCAGGCCTCAAATTATAACCATCGATAGAAGCTCTAATCTACAACAAAGTTCTTGTGTATTTACTGAGTTCCCAGAACATGTTGAGCCTTTCCGAAATTACATATCATAAAATCTGTTTTACAAAGGAGCATGCTGTGGAATTGGGCTGATGAAGATTCACTGATCAGACATAAATGTGGGCAGGTTATTAATTGCTGTTCCCTTCACTAGGAAACTGACTCTATTTCAAAATCCATGTAATGTATTTAAGATAGCACTGGGCACATAGCAAGAACTTAAAAATTCAGTGCAATATTTTCCTTGTTTGCCCATATGTCGGGTACTTGGACTTTAAAACTTAAGAATGACTCCTCTGTGGATGTTTCTGGGACCCTTCAGAGAGGATCAACTCTCTCCTCCTCATGCCTTCTTCATAGCTACCTCTGTTTTGAGACTTACAACTCTTTCAATTCCATGACATAAACCTGAGTAACTTAGCTGAATGAAAAAGCAAGGTTTCCTGGCTAACGGAATGGAACCAAACGGCATAGTTCAGGGGAGACCTGGAGAGTTCAAAACGCGGTCATGCCTCGGTGTCTCCACCTCCCACGCTCGCTGCCTTCTCTGTGTCGGCGGGTCGGCTTTTTTTCTCAGACAGAAGCCTTCCACGTGGGACAAAATTTGTCTACGGAGTGCTCCAAGCTCATCGTTTTTAGAGCTCAGTTGAGCTTGGCTTACACCCTCGCCCCTGAGCGGTGGGAGTCTGCGTCCTCCGTCCCGCCCGAAACACAGGGCTGGATGATTCCACCAGGACCACGTGGAGTGGGGGAGTGGAGGGACCTCAAACAGAAGGGACAGAACTTTTATCGGAAAGAGTTAAGGGACACTGGGCAGGCAGGAAAAAACAGGTATCGTGTAAAGAAGTGAGTTTTTTTGCTTTTAAATTGTGAACTCTTGGGGCACGGGAATAGTGCATCCGTCCCAGTTCATCACCTGAAAGTAGGCAGACTGTGTTAAATGGAAGTAGGGGTGCGATCTGAAACAAGAGTGGTCGGCGAGGCCGCCCTGGGAAGAGGTTTAAGCGAAGACCCGAAGAAGGGGAGGGGCAGCGTGCTGTATTTGTCACCGCTACTAAGCCAACTTCGGCCAGGTCAGCCCGCATTCCGATCTCGGCGGCCGTTCCCTGGGTGTCCTTTACTGTCCCCGGGCCGGTCCCAGCCACGTTGGCATGTGGCCGGCCTGTCTCCGTGGTCTCCTCTGGACCACGGCGGTTCTCAGTCTTCCCTTGTCCCGTGACCTTGACGGTTGCAGGGAGTACTGGGCAGGCATTTTGTAGAATGCCTCTCAATTTGAGTGTATCTGGTTTTTTTTATCTCACGTACAGACTGGGGTTATTGATTTTCATTGTTGTTGCGTTTTGTTTGTTTCTGTTTTTTAAAGAAAGAATACCACAGGAGGAGCATGGTTTCTGAAGTCAGAGAGGACTTTTTGTTTGTTGATGGGAATGACCCATTAGGAAAGGGGAGACTAAATGCTGCGGGAGTGAGAGAGCAGCAGGGTCAGAGCAATGCCTTTGAGCGGACAAGGGGAAAGTGGACTCGGAACCCAGGGGCAGCGACCGGACTTGGATGAAAACAAGGACCGTTTATTCATAGTTGAAAGAAGGGCTGACAGAGTTACAAGCACAGATGTCCCTTCAACAGAGCATGTGTGGTCGTGCAAGCTTAGGCACATTTTCTTTTGGTTGCATATTAGTTTTCTATCACTGTGTAACAAATTATCACAAAAGTAGCATCTTAAAACAACATATTTTACCATTTCAGTTTCCACCTGTCACGGCTTATGTAGATTCTCTGAGCAGGTCCTCACAGGGCGGTAATTAAGGTGTCAGCTAGTGCTGAGGACGCGGGAACGCTCAGAATTCACTTCCCAGATCATTTGTCAGGGGGGTTAACTTCTTTCAAGCTATGCACTCATGGGGGTTTGCTTCTCCAGGCCGACAAGTGTGTCTCCACTGTCTTTTGTCCCTAATGTCTGGACTTGTTTTAAAGGGCTCGCCTGATTAAGTCACCTCTCTGAGGATGAGGATTGCCTACCCTTTGGTTAACTTAGTCAACTGATCAGGGATCTCAATTACAACCTGAAAGTCCCTTCACCTTTGTCATATTCTTAAAAGTTATAGATCCTGCCCACACTTCAGGGGCAGAGATTATATAAGGACAGGACTCATTGGGCATCATCTTTAGTCACTTGTACTTTCTTAGTTAAGTAGGAAGATCACAAGTTGTCTCGACAGAGGAGAAAGAAGTGGAGGTTTGAGAAAATGGGGAAAAGAATGAAATATATCTAAGAATGAGTGTACCATTTGAATCTAAACAATCTCTTCAGGATCTGCAGGGCTTCAGCCCTGGCCAGTGTGGCTCGGTTGGTTGCAGTGTCATCCCATAAATGGAAAGATCGTGGGTTCAATTCCTGGTCAAAGCCCGTGCCTAGGCTGTAAGTCCAGTCCCCTGTTGGAGCACATGCAGAAGGCAACTGATTCATGTTTCTCTCTGTCTCCTTCCTTTTCCCTCTCTTTAAAATCAGTAAGTATGCCCTCAATAGAGGACAAAAATAAATTAAAATATTTAAAAAATTGTAGGGCTACTCCAGTGTGTGATTTCCTAGGATAATTGCATATCTAGCCCAATCCTCATACTTGAATCAATTACTAAATATTCCGAAAAGCATTTGTGGGACTTGGTCATAAATAGTAAGAAATAATTGATTCTACTGACTTTAAGATTTATTGATCTACGAGGAATTATGAATAATGGAGAAATGAGATTAATATTCAACACAGGTTTTTCTAAATCTTGTTTGAAAAGCATGTCAATATTTAGCTTTCAAAAATTTTTCATGCATGATCTGTTTTAATAGCAATATTAAATTTAGCGAAATATTTAATGGAAAGAGCAAAGAGATTATGCAAATAGCTCTGAAGCTATGACTATCTCAAATATTATACTTGTTAAGAGTAAATGGCTGATTAAAAGTCTGTTTAACTGGGATAATTCTAGAATTTCTGCCACTAATATGTTAAATCAACACCAACAGCCTTACTTTTAGGTAACAATAAAGTTTATTTATTTTTTGTTTGCTTTACAGAGTTTCCTCAAATTGACTTTGCGTGAAAGGCTCATTAACAAAAAAACAACTTATGAAATGGAACTACAATTTTATTTTTAATGTTTTAGTTAACAAATATAAAAGGAAATTATCTATACATATATATTCATATTCCCGTGTTATTTGGCTACAACCATAAAATCATGGAATGTATCTACAATCTTCTTGTAAGTAGCCCAGGAGTAATACAATAACATTAAGAAATATTTATGAATAGGAACCTCTGTGTAACACATTCTTTTGTGTATGCGGTGCTTCGTATGAACCTATGTTCAGTTCAACAAGACTTTAATTCGCACCTACTCTGTGCTAGGCACTGGGGACATACAGGTGGATAAGACACAGTCACTAACTGGCTTCCAAGATAGAAATTCTACATTTCATTAAATTTAGTGTTGGGTCCATGACAGTCTTTTTAAAAACCTGCATATCTATGTTTCCCTGTGTATATTTGATGTTCTTTAAAAAGTATAACCAAAGATATGTCCTATCCTCAAGGTGCTTATAGCAGAGAAAAAGACACTCATGCATAAAAGCTTATCTCCACAAAGAACAGGAAGTGCTTGGCGTGTTCTCAGCATGCCTAGTCAGTGTGAGTGTAGGGAAAGGGCTAGGTGTAGGGACACACTTCTAGGTAAGGTGACCCTACAGTAAAACGACAGTTTGTTCAGGTCTAACTCGCTCAGCGGGGGGGCACTGCTAACTTCCTTATGTGTAGTGTCTCCAACTGCAAAAGAAATAAAGGCCATGTCAGCATATTGATGAATGTTGCATAAAAACATACAATACTTACCAAGTTGTTTGTAACTTGGTATTACTTATTAGAAATAGTACTTATTACTTATTAGACATTACTTATACACATTACTTATTACATTACTTATTAGAAATACTATCAGAAATCTTTTCTTCTTTTGCCTTTGGTCCTACTCTCTTCCTTCTTCCAGTAAGAGTGAATGAAGTGAGGAATAATGCAAGCTATCTCACACACACACACACACACACACACACACACACACACACACACACACACACAGATCTTCATGTGGTTATGAAATAACACGTTGTATTTGGTGATCCCTCTGAAATATTACTGTAGAAGAAATTTTAGTTAAAAAAAAACAGATGAGACCATCATTAGCCATAGGACAATAATGAGACTTCTTACATACCTTATGAAGAAATCTGTGCTTTACTCTGTAGGCAATTGGGAGAATGAAGTTGACTCTAATTGTAGGGATTGATTTAAAATAGTTAATATTCTAGACCTATAAACTAGATTGAGAAAATATGCCAAGTGAAAAATGATAATGTCTTGAATATAGACAGATAGTACAGATAGAGTAGATTTAGTAATATCTCGGGGAAAGAGGAACCAGTACTTGATGTTTGATGGGATTTAGGGCATGAGAGTGTGATAAGGAAGAAAGAACCCTAGGTTTCTGGTTGTGTGGTTGAAATGATGATGTCACGAATTGAGACAGGGACGAAGAGGCTAAGGAAGATGAGCTGTCCTACCAGTGGACGTGAAATTGTTGGTCATATTGTAAAGATAAGTTTAAATGTGTGAGAAATTGCCAAATGGTTTTTGAAAGGTGAAATACTTTACACTACCACCAGAAAAGTATGAGTTTCAGCATTGTTAGTCTTTTTAACTTTAGCCATTTATATGAGTGAATTGTGGTTTGGCATGATACTGGAATCATATAACAGAACGATCTTTTTAAGAACCTTAAGAAATTTGTTCTTGATGCAGTAGAGGCAAGTGCTGATAAAGATATCATTCATTATATTACTGTGTCCTCTTTATGAGAATCCTCAAAAGGAATTCTCCTAATACCAAGGCAGCTGTATTTTTTCTTGAGAAATTTATTTGTATCTTGTACTATGGACATTACACAATATATAGGTGATTAGATGTCATTTATATGTTGTTTACTCAAAAGTTAAGACTTAAACTTGTGACTGCCAGTATAGCAGTTTATTTAACCTAATACTCAGTTTGCATTTAATGCTGGGCTCAGTAACTGTACAGCTTCTATCCGTGCTCTACTTTTCACTGAGACTATATTATTACCTTATCTATTCTAACAAATCACTAATACCCTTTTTGACACAAAGTAGATAAAAAAGGCAGGCAAGTTGAGCAAGAAAGATAGGAACATTCAATGGCAGGCAGGCAGCAAAAGGACTGAAAGTATCAATAGATTGCAGTAAAGAGAGCTTTAATTAAACCCAGTTACTTACAGGGTTTTTTTTTGTTTGTTCGTTTGTTTGTTTTCCTGCCTACTTGCCAGGCTTCAAAAATGTATTCAAATCTTGTAAGCAACAGAATAAGAGCATCCTAGGTCCCTCTCAGTAAAAATAAATTAATTCAAATCAATACTTAAAAACCAAATTGGGAGGAGCAATAGAGAAGACTGTCCAACAGATATGAACCCAACTCACTTATTGGGGTGCTTTAATTTCGGATCTTGCATCAGTTAAGACCTGAGAAAAGCCATCATAGAATCAGAATCCTCATCAATTCACTTTCACTGTGTCTTTTATTGTAATATACTTGGAATTTATCTAATCATCATCACAATGACTCAAGTATTATAAAATGTTGAGAATATTTTAAGTAAAATACTTCTACATTCTTTGTAATGAGAGGTCATAGATTAGTGACCCATGACATAAATCCCATCAGCAAATATCTTTTAAAACTTTACATTATTTGCCAACATGTTATGATCAGAAAAACATATGTACATGTACAGGCATGAATACACCCTCATTTTAGCTGCAAAGGGAACACAGACAGGAGCCAAGGAGCAACTACTCCTTTTAGGTGAGAGTGGTCCACTGTCTCCAGGACTTTATATCTAGAGTCCTAAACCCGATGCAGTTACCTACATTACCTGACAGGCTCCTGTAGGTTTTCATTTTTTTAAAAATTTTATTTATTTTAGACAGAAGGGAATGGAGGGAGGAAGAGATGGGGAGAAACATCAATGTGTGGCTGCATCTCACGTGGCCCACCTGGGGACATGGCCTGCAACCCAGGCATGTGCTCCAACTGGGAATCGAACCGCTGACCCTTTGGTTCGCAGCCCGCGCTCAATCCACTGAGCTACACCAGCCAGGGTGGTTTTTGCATTTTGATGCTAGATATAATGTCTATTTGAGAGATTTATTTTAAAATGTACTAGCAAAATAAAGTGTGCCTCATATAGGAAAGAAAGTGCTTCTTTTCTGGCGATTAACAATATAGTCATATCTTGGTACTTGTCAGCTTCAAAAAGCGTCAAACCCTGTACTTGTCACATTTTGACAAAAAATAAAAAATAATAGTTCCAGGACTCAGTGCTTGCTGAAGACTCGTAGTGCTTGCTAGACTTGTATGAGTCATGATGCCGCCTGGTGAGAGAAAATGCATCATCGTTCCGTACTTGTCGGTTTTGGCACTTGTCACAAGTTCCAGAACGGATTAATAACAAGTACTGAGGTAACACTGTAATAGCTTGCATTAACTACTCAGAAGCTCAATACCAAGTGTGTAGTCAATCATATGTACTGGTCTTGTATGTGCATTTTTTAATTCCATCATTCATTATGTGTAGATTAATTTTGTAATTATTTTTTGTGGAAAAGTATTTCAAGTCCTTTTTGAAATTAGTCAGAGGAGACATATTTAATAAGAGGAAATGTTACTTGATTACATTGACTTGTTGTCCTAAGAGTAAATCAAATATTTGACTATTTAAGAATGACTCAAATTAAGAAATGAAATGAGAAAATAACATATATTAACAAAATATTTTTTTAATTTTTTTTTAAAGATTTTATTTATTTTTAGAGAGAGGAGAAGAGAGGGAGAAAGAGAGGGAGAAAGCAATGTATGGTTGCCTCTCACATGGCCTTCACCGGGGACCTGGCCTGCAACCCAGGCATGTGCCCCAACTGGGAATCGAACCGGGACCCTTCGGTTCCCAGCCCACGCTCAATCCGCTGAGCTACGCCAGCCGGGCTATTAACAAAATATTTTATTTGGGGATTAAATGAAGTCTAACTACAAACACATACTACTCGTATGAAGAAAAATAAAAAAGAACTGGTGCTCAGCTCCTGTTCATATCATTGTCATTAAATATTTTTCTTGCAAAATGCCTAAAAAGTGAAGAGCATAATTTTCAAGAACTCACTTTAACTAAATAAATATAGCAACATAGTAAATTGCAGTTGACTTTTTACATGGAGTCAGGGATTAGATTGCTCCATTTTAATGGTCTGCGACATGCTAATATAACTCTGGGTGATTGAAAAAGCAACATATAGACTAGCAGTTTTCAATGAGTATTTATTTATCATGTGAAAACAAGCCAGGGTGGCAAGCTACTCCTAGGTGGCTGTGTTCAAAAGTGTAAATTCTAAAGTTTACTACATGCATTACAATTGAATATCTTCTAAATATTTTTCTATTTTGCATTTGATGTTTCCAAGATCATGATCAAGACCACATTACATTAGATACAATGATCAAGTTAATGATGATATAGTGGTTTGATAACAACTTTTGTAAAACTGACTTAAAAATAAATTTATTCATAGGTAATTATAATTAATATATTTAAATGTTATGAGTAGTTGTTTATCACTTTGTTGTGTTTAAAATGATCTTTGTTCAGATTTCTATCTTATTCTTTCAAAGAGTTAAAAACAAAACCACAAAAGCATGGTGATATAATCATACACCACAGGTTGAATTATATGTAGAATTATCTTACATGATACATCATTGCTTTGTCTCATGAAACAGTTACTTCAATGTAGTAGCTTCTAAAATGATTTTTATCTTTATGTTTACATTTATTGTTAATTTTGTACACAAATTGAGAAACTTGATATTCAATATATCTGGGGCTTTTAAATGAATTCTAGAACATTCAGGAGAAAAAGTACCACTATGTTTTGAGTTCAGTAAGTTTTTAGATCTATGGCTAATGCTTATTAAGTCTCAATTACTTTTTCTTTTGATGCCATAATTTAAATAGTAATTGTATAACAAAAAGTAATCATATTGAAAATTGTTCCTCCCTTTACTGATAGCTGCGAAAGAATGGCACAACTACTTTTTTTTTGATTTGACTAAGAATAAATTAGTCTCAGTAATTAAGCCAAAGTAGTCCCTGAATTTTTAAATTTAATAACCTTACATTAAGCATACAATAACATTTAGCTTTTATGTGATTATATAACAAAATCAGTATAAAATTTAATTTGAAGTACATTTTTAAAACCAGGAATATGAGCCAAAACCTCTTTTGCTTGTGGCTACATCAATTTTTTATTTTGAAATTGTAAATATTTATAAAAATAAATGAAATTTGCTAGTTATAAATACAGTTATATAGTTCTGTACTGTGGGACATGAGAGTGTTGACCTTAATTCAAAATTGAGATGCAGATTTTCAAGCACTGTTTCTGCAAGCACTACAGAGTTGAAGAGCAGCCATAAGATTTAAATTGAGTAACTGAGTACTTGAAAAAGCACAAGGTTATGAACTTAGGAAGTTTTTAGGTGGCTTGTTACTTTTGCTGTTTTGGGGAAAAAAATAGATTCCCTAGAGATGTCAGAGCTAATATATGATTATGCCTAAAGGATAAAATAGAACACCACCTCCCAAATTAAAAAAGGAAATGTTTTTGTGTGTGTGTAACTCAGATTCACAAATTTAAAAGTATGCACAACTGAAGATACCTACTTTGTTAATGCTGCATATCTCAAATACAGAAATTATATAGAGTGTGACTGAATACTACTTTTCACCCATTGACAAGAAATGAAATAAAACATTTCATAAATAGGAATAGATTTTCATATCTAAGATTCAATATATTTCGTGTATGCTTTTATTAGATGAAAGTTCACTACTCCATGTAACAAAACAGTCATTTTTTAGTAGACATTCTTAAAACAAGCAAAAGCTAACATATGGCTGGCAGAAACATCACTAACAGCCAGTTCAGACAGCACTAGTCCTTAAGGAGAGCACAGAAGGAAAGCTTTGGTCTCTACACAGTCGATATACCTGGACTCAGAAACGGTAAAATGATCCATTATGATTCATGAATTGCATGTATTACACTGCCTTTGCTTTTGACAATTATTTTAGTTTGCTGAATTAAAACCTATAGTTTTAAAATTAGGAAATCATTCTTTGGTCTTATTTACTTGTGACCAACCTGTTTCTAGTCAAGAAACAGTACAAACAACTGTAACAAATACCTGAGGAAGAGTATGAAAGCATTCCTCCCTAAGCATAGCAAAACTATGAGAGATAATTCTCCCTAATAACCTTTTTTAAAGGAGAAAAGGAATATAATATTCCTATAATTATAAATTAGTAAACCATTATGTGATCAGATTCCAAACATCCTTCCCTTGATGACAACTTTCTGCAACGAAGGCGAAATCTGTTTTATGTTGCTTTGAAATCTGGCTGACTGTGGCTCGCTGCCCGGGTGATGTGCTGGGGACCGCAGGGAAGGTCAGAGGCAAACCGTGCTGCAGTGGGCTTTCTATCGCTGCAGCCGGGGCAGGGCAGGAAGGGGTGGTGTATGTGCTGAGGATTTGCTGACCTTGTTCTTACACACTCTCCCTTAGTCTTAGAACTATTTCATAAAACTAATTTCTTATCATACTGAGTTCAAATATGCAACATAAGCAATGATAAAAATCCCTCCATAGTAGATACTTGTCTAACTAAACTTTAATAAAACATGGTATATTATAAAATATTATTAGGTATGACATATTTAGAGTTATCCCTCCGATAATACATAGTGGCTAATATAGTGGCTAACTAGATATTAGAAAAAAAAAATCCACAGGTTTGAGTGTTCCTATGAAGATGCTTGGTTATATCAATTAGTACGGTGATTTTTTCCTTGTAATTTCCTATAGAAAGTAGATTATTACTATTGTACTTATTTCCTGAGGCCTGATCATTCTCTGAGAAATGGAAAATTCTTAAGTTGTAAACATGTTATTTTATTTTAAAACCACAGCTTAAAAATAAATTTCATCCTCTGATAGGCTATTTTATAATAAATTCCATGGCTAATTTGTTTCAGAATGTGTTAATACTCTGAAGATTTACTATGGTTTACTATTACCCTATTGCTTCTCTTTAATAAATTAGAAATAATATTCATATAATAACACATATATTAGATTTTTTACTATAGTTCTAGTTAAAATATTAACTGAATAATATAATGTATTCTATGTTTTAGTTTTTAAAGTAAAGAGATTCATTTTTAGCACACAGGTGATTAACCTGTCACAATATGACAAATAACTACCCACAAATATTTCTCCTAATAGGAACCATACAAGTATAATGACTTAAATTGGAATATTATTATATATAATAACTAAAAGTGTAGTCTTTTAAATAGAATATTATTTCTATTATTAAGTGTTAATCAAAATGTCAAACTTCAGGAATGAATTTAAGACATAAAGGAATTTTCATTTCTATGTCCCTAAAATCCTATAAAAAAGCTAAGTAAATGTCCTCTATTTCATTTGGTGTAAATAGCTTAAAATATTAAATGGAGGCAATCCAAAAATAGTATCAACTATTTCCTTATCTAACAGTTGGGCTCTGAGTAAACTGAAAGACATGGTTAATAGGATAACAACTTAAAGACTGACGACGTACTCCAAAAATGGTAACATTCTGGGCATTATATCTTCATAGTAATCTTGAAACAACTAAATGTCTTCTTAAGTAAGATGCTAGCATTAACTTTTATAAAGGAACTTTCTATGGGTGTAAAGTCTGGGATTCAGCACTGTACAGCAGACACACCAGAAATCCAACACACCTAGCATGCCACAGGAACCGGAAACCTGCAGAAAGCAGGCCTCCCTGACACAGTGTGGCTCACAGTGAGGTTTAAGGTAGGTGCTTTTCTTTTTCTTCAGAATTATTATTAAAGAGTTATCCAGAATCCAAACCCTAATCCAATAAAGCTGATCGAATCACTGAAAAAACAGAGAGATGAAACACGCACATTATCTTTCAGGTCTTTTTTCCTTCTATATATACAGAAAACACACAACTCTGTGTGTCTTTGGGCGAGAATACAAGTAGGATTTACCTGTGTGCTAACTACGCTGTGTAACAAGCACTCATCTACTGTGAATAAAAATTAAACTGCTATGAAAGCAGGATTTCAATGTGGGTCAGAAAATGAGCAGATGATGGCACAGGGAACGTTTCTGCGCAGTTTCTCTCAGGTATTTTCTCAGTGCAACATGGTGAAGGGTGGCAATGATAATATTCCTACCTCTGAAAAAGTACAAATCATTCTTATAAAAGGTAATAGTAACAATGCAAACCGATTTCGATAGTTTTCTTTCCGTAACACAAAAGCAAAGGCATTTATTGAAATGAGGTGATGTCTGTAATCATTAAATGTTAATGCATTAAGAAACAGGCAGCTGGTGATCTAGTGCATAAGTTGCTCTTTCCTTACTGTATTTTTCAGACCACTTGCGCGTTAGTTCTAGATAATGACTTGGTTTATGAGGCCAGTAGTCCAGGTACACTGTGTTACTGGTTCTTTTGGGAACAGCTTTTTCAATCTGAGTTCCTTCATGCCACTCATTAAAAGAAGTGATGGAAATCACACTGGGGTGGGCCTGGAGTGCAGCGCCCAGGGCCGTTTCATAATACTTTCCGTTGACTCGGTTCCGCGTGTTCTGGGTGTTCCATGGACGGATGCTGGTGTCTATGTACCCCGGGCCCACACTTGGGATAAATATTAGTTGGAAGTGATCACAAAATAATTTTAACCTACCCCAGTTCTCATATGATGAGCCATAAGTAAAGCCATTTGTGGCAAAATATGTGTAAATTCCATTAAAACCACTTTGAAGGATATCATACTTATGTTTGTCTTCTACCAGAAGTGCAATAAACAATGCATCATAAGGAGAATTGCGAATGCTCCAAGGCCCCGAGATGGTTAACAGATTGGCCCATTGTTCAGGCTTTGTAATATAGGAATCATAGATGTAAAACATAGGAAGAGAATTGCCGGTCTTAGTCTTGTACCTGTAAAAAGCTGGATGATTTCCATATCTAGAATATAAACATAGGTAAAAGTGAGTAAATACTAACAATTCATTTGCCATAGACAATAACTATGTACTGAAAATGAAGGTAATCATGGTTTATATACTACACACTGTTCACCTTCCCTGGGGAGTCAGTTGTATAAGTGTAATTATTAAAAATGCATTTCAATTTTATACATTAGGAAATGAGATACTGGATATAGTAAGACATTACCGAACAAGAAATCAATGATCTTATATTGAGGTACAAATGTTGACTAACACCATGAAAAGCCCATTTTCTACATGATGATATAAACTGCTTTTTTCGTATCAGTGATAAACGGCTCACTGTTGCCGACAAGTTTCCTTGTGAGAGTACGGCATCTGTCACAGACTATTATCAGTCATACCCTTGAACGAAATGAAGCTGTATTAATAGATTGTTTACTTGTAATCAGACTAAATGCAAATACAATACTAGATGTGGGCCCACAACTATAAAAGCAGTTCACATTTTATTATCTGAGCCTTCTTTTAAAAGACAAAACTCTATAATCATAAAATTTAAAAAGTAATATAATTAAAAATGTTGGTATAAAGAAAACATAAATAGCCTAATAAACCAAGTAAAATAATAAAGACGATCTTTATTCATACAGAAAGGACTTCAGAAATGTTTCTCAAAATGACTGCAATATTCATTACAAAATTAGTTTATAGACACAGCAGAAACTCACTTGTCTATAATATATTTGACATTTTCATACATGTTTTGATCATCTCGATTGCTATACGGCTCGATGTGAAAAGTGACCTAAAACAAAAATATTGATTAGAGAAAGAATTAGCTATGATGTAAAAGTACATCCCATATTTTAAATTAATCCCTTGATTTAATAACCTTAATTTAAAATGAATACTTATTGAACATAGAAGTTATCAGAGAATTTTAATAGTAATAACACTAAGAGCTTTCTCTATTGAATAATATGCTAAATGTTTTATATATACATTTTATGTCAGTTAATTCTGATGATGCTGTAAGGCGGTTACTAGTACTACCCTCACTTTCTAAGAGAGACGATCCGAGTTGGGACAGGTGCTGCAACTTGTCACATGCAGCCAGCAGGAGGCAGCGTGGGTCATCTGAGCTCACAGCTCAGACGTTCAACCACTGTGAGCTACTTCCTCCTGTATTCCTTAGAAAGACGAAATATGGATATTTCTTTATTCAAACACATCTCCCTTTTTTTGGTCATAGAAATAAAAACATGGTCTAGAAAAATCTGGATTCTTTTTTCAGATGTGGTTAAGTGTACACTTACATGGAGTCAATGTCAAATGTCTTTAAATAACAAATTCTTCCATATAACTAAAATAGCATGTTAAAAAATAACGTACGTTAGTTCATACTATTAGTATCCACTACTACTATAAAGGGCAACAATTTTCAGAATGCTTGTTACTATTGACATGGTTTATATTTCTCTATTGTAATAGTAGAAAGCAGTAACCAAAAATATCTTTTAAATACTGTGCACAGAATCAATTTTTTTACATTGAGGTAAAATATAGTGTTTAATAACAGTACCAAAATTTCAGGTGTTCAACATAATTCAACATCCGTTTTGTGCTCCCCGCAAAAAGTCTAGTTTCCAATTTTACCATTCACTTGATTCCACTTACCCATTTTGCCCTACCCCACCCCACCCCACCCCCTGTCTGGTAACCATCAATCTGTTATCTGTACCAATGAGTTTTTGTTTTGTTTTTATACTATTTTATATTCCACATGACTGAAATCATATTCTACATCTTTCTCTTTATCCGACTTTTCACTCAGCATCATACTCCGGAGATCCATCCTTGTCGTAAATGGCAGTATTTCATCTTACTATGGCTGAGGAACACTGCATTGTGTATGTGTACCACATCTTCTTTACCCATTCGACTGTCAATGGACACTTGTTTCCATATCTTAGCTACTGTAAATAATGCTGCAATGAACATAGGGGTGCATACAGATATTTACAAACTAGTGTTTTCATATTCTTCAGATGAATACCTTAAAGCGGAATTGTTGGATCAATTGGTGATTCTACTCTCTATTTTTTGAAGACCTTCATACTGTTTGCCATAGTGACAGACCACCTTACATTACCACAACAGTGTACAGAGTTCCCATTTCTCCACATCCTCTCCAATGTTTATTTCTTATCTTTTTAATAAAAGCCATTCATTCTACCATGTGTTAGGTGACATCTCAGTGCAGTCTTGATTTGCATTTCTGTAATAATTAGTAAAGCTGAACATCTTTTCATGTGCCTGCTGCTATCTGTATGTCGTCCCTGTAAATATGTCTATTCAGGTACTCTGCCCATTTTTTAATCAGGTTTTGTTGGTGGTAGTGATATGAATTTTTTTATTTTAGATATTAACCCCTTATTGGAAATATGTACATATATCTTCTCCCATTCAGTTGGTTGCCTTAATATTTTCCTGATGGTTTCCTTTGTTTCCTTTGTAGCACAAAATCTTTTATTTGATGTAGTCCTATTTGTTTTAGTTTCCTTTGCCTTCGGAGTCAAATTCACAAAAACGTCACTAAGACTAATGTCCACTAAGTTTATTACTGATTTTTCTTCTATATATCTTATTGTTTCACATCTTACATTCAAGTCTTTAATCCATTTTGAGGTAAATTTTGTGTATGGTGAAAGATAGGGGACTAGTTTCACTCTTTTGCACACGCTGTCCAGTTTTCTCAGCACCACTTTTGGAAAAGACTTTCTCCATTGTATGTTCTTGACTCCTTTGTAGCAGATTAGCTGTCCTTATATGTGTGTTCGTATGTGGGCTCTCAACTCTTTCCCATTGGTCTGTAGGTCTGTTTTTCTGCCAATACCATACTGTGTAAGTTACTATAGCTTTGTAGTATAGTTTGAAAACTGGAGCATGTGATACCTCTGACTGTTCTTTTTTCTGAGGACTGCTTTGGCTATTCAGGGTCTTTGTACTTCCATAAAATTTTAGGCTATTTTGTTCTATTTCTGTGAAAAATGCCATTGGGATTTTGATAGGGAGTGCACTGAATTTGTAGATTGCTTCAGATGATATGAGCATTTTCACAATGTTAATTCTTCCAATCCATGCACAGAGTATCTTTCCATTTTTGTGGGCCTCTCTAATTTCTTTCAACAATGGTTTGCTGTTTTCACTGTGCAGGTCTTTCACCTCCTGTGTCTAGTTTATTGCTAGGTATTTTATTCTTTTTATTGCAATTTTTATGTTCATGTTATCTTGAATAATTCTTTTTAGATGCAAATTATTTTTCAAATATGTTACCATTTTATATAAAAATGATACCATATCTAAGCAAATGTCAAAATGAATTTGTTTTTAATGTTGCAAACTACAAATGGCATCCTTCTTTTGAAAAATGTAGCTCAATATATGTATAGTAATTTAAAAAGCCAAAATTAGTAAAAACATTTAAAATTTTCACTCATATATTTCAGAATTCTTAATTGTAATAAAATTACGTGTAGTTTGAGTAATGATGTTGATCTAGTCACTATCTCTCTCTTCCATTTGCCAAAATATATTAGGCCAATATTAAAATAATTTTTAACAGTGACAGAATACTGTGGTTGAGAGTTGAACAACACAAGGGTTAAGGGTGCGGACCCCCTGTGCCTTCAAAAATCTACGTATCTTTTGACTTCCCCAAAACTTAGTTGTCCTTTGGGGCCCACTGGGGGATTGGTTCCAGGACACTCCACAGATACCAAAATTTATAGATATTCAAGTGTGCTACATAAAGTGACAGAGATCAATATATTCAGCTTGCCCTCTGAATCTGTGGATTCACAGCCACAGATACAAAATGGTACAGGTATTTTTCACAAATATCTGTGTATTGGTGGACCCATGTAGTTGAAAGGTGCTTCAAGAGTCAACTGTACATAAATCAGATGTCTGCCTTATCTCTAAGTTAGGGAATAAGATTCGTATAAATATTTCCTTATTTCATGCTTCTAGTTTTGACCTTGTCAGTCTCTATTCTGCAGCAAAAGTGCACTTTCTAATGTGAAAGTGATCCTGAAGAGTGACTTCAAGAACATGGAACTATAAAACATTCCCGATATTTATCCCCCTTTTTAATCAGAGGATGAGACACTCATACAGGAATAAAAGCACTAAACTAGCACCTAACTCCAAGAAACCGGGGAGGAGTGCTGCCTACCAGCACAGCCTGGAAGAGAGGGGCAGCGCTCTACATGGGCTGGGAGGACAGAGGAACAGCCAAACTGCCTGCTCGTCTCTTGTCACTGCTGGGAAAAAACTAGGTGAGTACAGACGTGGACCGGAACTCAAGCATTAGAGAGAAAACTTGCAGAAGTCGAGCCTTCCCAAAACGGGACTCCAGCACATCACTGGAAGGGGGAAAAAAAAGAAAGAAAAACACGAGCCTGGGCCCAGTGGAGGCTGTCAGAGAAACTCTCCCAGCACCACACCTCTGCCCGAGAAAACGCTGAAATGGGCTTATGTAAGTGATAGAGGTGATCTCTCTCGGGGCGGGGGGGAAAGGAGAGCAGTGAATGCTCAGTTATCACAGCTAGACAGGACCCCGCTGGAGAAATCCATTCTCTCTACTAGCACTTGGAATACTATGGTGGAAGTTCTATAACTGGAGGGACGGGATATTGGGAAACAGGAAGGTAAGAATTTCAAAACGTGTAAAAAGGATTGTAGTCAGCAGGAAGTCCAAACTGGAGCTGCTGGGCGTACCAGCCTGGGAGCACCCTACTGCATCTGCAGGCAGCCCCAGTGCACTCAGTGCTAAACCCACGCCTAAGGCAGCTTCTTGTACGGGCTGCCAAGTGCCACTGTGAGAGCCAAGCTTTGCAGACAGAGAGCACTCTCAGGAAATACAGACTTGAGCTACAGTGACACCTTACTGAAAACAAGACACGCACTTTAGATTTAAGGACAGACATAAATTCAGTGTGAAGGGATGGAAAAAATATTTCCAAAACTTGAAAACTGCAGTACAACCTCAGATTTCAAAATGTAAATTCAAAAAGGGCAGAAAAATGAAATTTCCAAGTAGAAACTGTTAACTTTTTAAGAAAATGTTTTCATGTGCTGTGACAATGATAGTGTATTTTAAAAGTTTTTTTGTGTTTCCCCTAGTTATTTTTTCTCAATTAAGTATCAATAGATCTTTATTATTGACTATATTTATGCTGACTGCATTTAATTTTTTACAAAGTGGTTTCTCAATGAGCATCAAATATTATTATTTGTATATTTACTTTACAATTTTGTTGGAATAAATATATCTCTATTGAATATACACATACATATATACACATACCTATGTACATATATACATACATATATACACACACACATATATACACACTCACATATATATTCTACTGAAAAAAAAAGAGGGTTCAAGACATAGGAAGATCCTGAACTTGCCTCTTCCAATGGCCATACCAAATCTATAGGTACACATGGAACAATTTCCTCTGGAGGAAAAAAAAAGTAAAAACTGCCAATGCAACTCTTTCATATTTGGCAAACAAGAGGAAACCCACACTGAAGCAGGTAGGAATGGCTGAAATATAATTTCACCTTAAACTCCTCCCACATGGCACTGTGGCCCACAACTGAAAGGAAACTCGAAACCTGGAGCTTCTCCCTGAGGAGCAAAGTGTTCATATCCCACATTGGGCATCCTAACTTTTAAAACCAGCATCTGAGAGACAAGCCCCCAAAACATCTATCTTTAATGAGTAAAGGGGCCTGTGCCCAAGACACCCAAGGAACTGTGCTGAACTAAGAAACAGCTCTTAAAAGGGCTAATGCACAGACTCACCTGCCCTGGTGCCCAATACAGAAGCAATCCTTGTACAAGTACCCAGACTTTATATGAAAGGGACTCATTTGCTAATTTTAAAGCATTGCTCTGTGAAACAGAGTCCTGCTGGGACACTCTTGGGGAAAAGAGGCTGGTGGGCACCATCTTCCTGCATGCCCTCTTGCTAAAGCTGGTGGACGCTATCTTTTTAATTCTTTTTTCTTTCTTCCTTTTTAGTGGGTACTGCCTTTGTATGTGATCCAGCCAGTAGGTGCCATCTTTGTGCTTTCACATAGTGGTGCTCCAAAGTGACAATATCTCCTGGACAGGATCTTCTACACATGTCTGGTGACCTGTTTCCTGTGGCTACCCCCAGGGGACAGACACCCCTTGATCACCTTGCACTGGAGGCCAGAGAGGTTGTGTTCTTGGGTCCCATGGGCCTGCAGCAATCAAAGAGTGTCAATTCTTGTTAGTTCCAGGGCACTGTAACGGATAGATGAATAAGACACACCCCCAGTGTTTCTGAGAAAGAGGCCTATTTGCTTGTCCAGAAGCTTTGATCTGAGGGGCAGGTTCTGGTTTGGCTTGTGTTGCTGGGTACAAAGGGAATATAACAGAGAGACAGGTCTTGTCTAGCTACCATCGCCAGGCACTAGAGAGACAGAATAATGTAACAGACGCCCAGCCTTTCTGTGAGAAAGGCAGTTTTCTTGACCTGGAGCAAGCCTGGCACACATCTAGGGGCCTCAGAAATGCTCACAGGGAATGCAGGCCAGAGAATGCCATCACTGTGCTCTCCTTCTGCCTCACTACAGCTCACTGGTATCTCCCAAAAAGTAGCTTACACTTGATTAAAACACCAATTTCATGACTGCCCCTCAGGGGACACCTCTAAGTAGCCAGGCTCTGGTGGCTTGTGGGGGCGTATACTTTTGGTTCCACAAGAATGCATATATTTGCATTCTTCAAAAGATGCTGCCCAAGGGTCTGCCTTACAAACAGCCTGAATCTAGTGCTGACTGAGACTCTCCCCTACAGGAAATTAACTGGTCTTGGCATACCCTGAACTACTGAGGGTTATTGAAAACAGGTTGCTTGGACAATAAAAAAAAAAAAAAAAAAAGGTTTTAGAGACAATGAAGAGCTAGAGTACAGTAAGTGATAAGGTTCATCTCATATACAAAGTCAAACATTCAAGACTAGTACAGGTAGCTGTTTCATCTTATGCATAGATACAAACACAGCATCAAACAAAATAACAAAAGACAGAAATATGCTCCCAATGGAAGAACAAGATAAAACGTCAGGTAATAAAACAGAGATAGGTAACATAAGTGATAAAGAGTTCAAATTAATGATCAAAAGGTTGTTTACAAGGCTTGAAAGAATGATGGGTGAACAGGTGAGAACTTCAATAAAGTGATGAAAAATAAAAGAAAGTATCAAGCAGAATTTAGAGAGCTAAAGAACACAGTAAGTAAACTGAGAAATGTACTAGCAGGTTCAACAGAAGACTAGATGAAATAGAAGACAGAATCAGTGAACTTGAAGACAAGATAGAAAAACTCACCCAATAAAAGTAGCAACAAGAAATAAGAATAAAAAAGAAAGTGAAACAGAAAACTTATTTGAAGAAATAACTAAAAACTTCCCTAACCTGAGGAAGGAAACATTTCCAGATTTTAAAAAAGCTTCGAGAATTCCAAATGAAATGAACCCAAAAGACCCAGAGAAAGATACACATTACAATTAAAATGTCGACAGTGAAAGAAGAGAATTTTAAAAACAGCAAAAATAAAAAATAAAAAAAACTTGTTATACTCAAGGGAATCCCCACAAGAAAAACAGGAGAGTTTTTTCAGCAGAAACTTTGCAGGGCAGAAGAAAGTGACGCAACATATTCAAAGTGCTGAAAGGAAAAAAAAAAAAAAACAAACTTCCTACCTAGAATGTTCTGCTAGCAAAGATGTTCAAAATTGAAGGAGAAATAAAGACAAGCAAAAGCTAAAGAGTTCATCACCACGAAATCAGCCTTAGGAGAAATGTAGAGAGAATTTCTTAAGCTGAAAAGAAAGGGCTATAAATTATAACAAGAATACATTTGGAAGCATAAATATCACTGGGAAAGCTAAATACATAGTAAAGGTAACTGATCAATCCTTTATAATGCTGGTAAGAAGATTAAAGACAAAAGTTGTAAAAAATTACTAAAATAACTAGTTAAGAGTCCACAAGATAAAAACATGTAAAATATGACAACCAAAATACAAACTGTGACTGGGGAGAGTAAAAACATACAGTTTTAGAATTAGCTCAAAATTATTTTACAATCCCAAAATAGACTGTTAGAATAAATACAAGTTGTTTATATAAGCCACACAGTAAACACAAAGAAAAACCTATAGTAGATACACAACAGGTAATGGGAAAAGAATCTAATTATACCCCTAGAAAAAGTCATCAAAGCATACAGGAAGAGGGCAGTAAGTAGACACCTAGAAACAACTACTGGTAATGCAAATGAAAAAACTTCTCTCGTCAAAAGACAGAGAGCTTAAATCAGTTAAAAACAAAGCCAATTTACATTCAGATGTAAAAACAGTAACAATCTGAAAGTGAAGGAATGACAAAATATATTTTACACATACGAAACCAGAATGAATTGGGGCAGCTATAATTATATCATACAATGGTAAACTTTTAAAACAAAGTGAGAGGCAAAAAAGAGAGTTGCATAATGAAAAAGCAGTCAATTCAATAGGAGGATATAACATTTGTAAATATTTACAACGTAAGAGCACATAATATAAAGCAAATGTTAACAGACCACAGGGATCAAATAGACAGCAATACAATAATAGTGTCAGACATTAATACCCTATTTGCATCGATGGATAAATTATCCAGACAGAAAAATCAGTAAGGAAACAACAGCCTGAACCAACATTAGGTCTTACAGGCATAACAGATATATGCAGAATGTTCCATCCAATTGCAAGAGAATATGTATTATTCTCAAGTGAACATGGAACATTCTCCAGGACTGATCATATGTTAGGCCACAATAAAACTCTTAATTAACTTAAGATTGAAATCAAAGCAAGTATATTTTAGATCACATGGTATAAAAGTAGAAATCAATCACAAGATAAAAACAGAAAAATTCATGAATACGTGAAAATTGAAAACATGCTAAAGTTGACAAAGGGAAATCAAAAATACCTTGAAAAGAACTGAAAAGGAAAATATAACATATAAAAACTTATGGATGCAGCAAAAAAAAAAGTTCTAAGAGGAAAGCTGACAGTGATAAACATATACCTCAAGAAACAAGTAAAGTTGTAAATAAACTAACTACACATCGAAGAACTAGAAGAAAAATGAATGAAGCTCATAGTAACTGGAGGGAAGGAGATGACAAAGATCAAAGCAGAAATTAAAGAAATAGAGACAGAAAGCAATGGGAAAGACCAATAAAACTAAGAAAAGGTTTCTTGAAAATATTTCTAAACCTTTAGCTAGAAATAAAAAGATGGCTCCGATAAATAAACTCAGAAATGAAAGAAATATTACAATGGAACTACAGAAATACAAAGGATCAAAAGAAATCACAATTAACATTTATACTTCAGCAAACTGCACAAACTGGGAAAAATGGATATATTCCTAGACACATACAATCTTCCAAGACTGAATCATGAAAAAAAATAGAAAATCTGAACACACTGATTACTGGGTAAGGAGATTGAGTCAGTAATCAAAAACTTCAACAAAGAAAAGTCTAAGACCAGACAGATTCACTGGTGAACAAAAACTGTACTGAACAACAATTAAAGAACAACACTTTTTATCTAAGTTTTCTTTTGAAATATTGCATATATTTTCATCAGTGAGATCAGCCTGTATATCTCTTTCTTGTGCTATCATTTAGTTTTTGAGTCACTATAGAATAATATGCAAGTTCTGTAGTAGCCAGTATTCAAAATGCCACCAATGAGCCCCATTTTCAGATATTCATGACACGTGCAGTTGATGCCTGCATTGTGCCAGGGTTGGTTTATCAGTGGATAAACCAATACAATAGAATGAAAGTGGTATTAATTCTAAGATTAGCTCAAAAAAAGACTCCTGCATGTATATTAGACTTTCACTCTTTCTGATCATTCACTTTGAAGAATCCAGCTCCCATATTATAAGAAGGCACAGGGAGGAACCCTACATAAGAAACCCTACAGAGAGGCTTATGTGGTAAAGAACTAAAACTCCCATTTCAACAGCTGAAAGAAACTGAGGCCTACCAACCACCACATGAGAAAGTTGGATGACTGCAGCACTCGCCAACAGCTTAACTGTAATCTCATGAAAGATCCTGAACTACACCTACCCATCTAAACCACTTCCAGATTCCTGACCTTTAGAAATTGTATATGATAGCCCTGGCTGGTATGGCTCAGTGGACTGAGTGCTGGCCTGCGAACCAATGGGTCCGCTGTTTGATTCCCAGTCAGGGCACATACCTGGGTCGAGGGCCAGGTCCCCCGTGAGGGACACGTGAGAGACAATGACACACTGATGTTTCTCTCCCCACTTTGTCCTTCCCTTCCCCTCTGTCTAAAAATATACAAATAAAATCTTAAAAAAAAAAAGAAACTGTCTATGATAAAAATGTGTTGTTTTAAACTGCCAAGTTTAGGGGTATTTTGAATGTAGCAATAGGAAACAAGTAAAGTTTGCCACATGATGAATAATTCAAAATAACTGTAATAAGGATGCTCACCAAGGTCAGGAGAACAACTCATGAACAAAGTGAGAATTTTAACAAACAGAAAATATAAGAAAGTACTGAACACAAATAATGGAGTTGAAGAATAAAATAACTGTACTAAAATATAAAATAGAGAAAGAATTTGGTATCAAACTAGAAAAAGCAGGAGAAAGAATCAATGAACTCAAAGACAGGGCAGTGGTACTTGTCCAGTCAGAGCAGCATAAAGTAAAAACAAGGAATAAAGAAGAGAGAAGATAAATTAAGGACTCGTGGGACAACATCAAAAAGGCCCAATATTTGCAATATAGGGATCCCTGGGTGAAAGGGGCAGAAAACTTATCTGAAAACTTCCCTAATATGGGAAAGGAATAAGCATTCAGATCCAGAAAGCCCAAGTTCCAAATAAAATATACTGAAAGAGACCCACAACAAGATATGTTATAAATAGTCAAAAGTTAAAGGACAGAATCTTAAAAGAAGCAAAAGAAAAAAACAATATGTTATAAACAAAGGAACCCCTATTATATCAACCAAAGTGGCAAGATATATATATAAAGCACTTTTAAAAGAAAACTTTCAACCTAGAATACTCTACCCAGCAAAGTTATCCTTCAGAACTAAATGAGAAATAATGATTTTTCCATAAAAGTAAAAGCTAGAGAAGTTCATGACTAATACACAAGGCTTAATAGAAATGCTAAAGGGACTACCTTAGCTTAAACAAAAGGATGCTAATTTGTAATAGGAAAACATAAAAATTATAAATATTACTGGTATAAGTAAATATACAAGGTCCAGCTCAAATAATGCCCTTTTTTCTTATAAAATCTTTTATTACAAAATCATAAGCATGTAATTCTGTAACATAACAACAGCACTCTTAAACACACCATATGACAATTTAGGTGAAATGTTCAAATTAAAACTATAAATTATTACATCCATATTATTACCCTGTCAACCACACTCCTGCAGGTGTTACTTCTGCCAGACCCTGTATATTAAAATTAAGAAAATCTAATGTTGTAAAGGTGATGAATTTAATCACTTATAAAGCTAGCATTAAAGGACAACTAGTAAAAATAACTACAATAGTTTGTCATTGGAAATAAGGTAAAAAGATGTAAATATGGGCATAAAATGTGCAACTTTAGAATCCATTCAAATTTAATTTGTTATAAACAAAATGCACTATTACAGATATAAGTTGTTTTATGGAAGCCTCAAGATAACCAAAAAGTAAAAACCTATAGTAGATACACAAAAAAATCCAGAGGAAGGAATATAAGCCTACCACTATAGAAAATCATCAAATTGTAAGGGAAGAGAGCAAGAAAAGAGGAAACAAAGAAATTTTAAAAATCTATAAAACAATTAAATCAGCAAAACTCCATACCTATCAATAATTACCTTAAGTATAAATAGGCTAAATTCTGCTCCCTCTAAAAAAAACAGAATGTCTGAATGAATTAAAAAAAATAAAAGACCCATTTATATGCTAACTACAAAAGTCTCACTTTAGATTAAGGACACAGTCTGAAAATGAGAGGATACAAAAAATGACATTCCATACAAATGGAAACCAAAAGAAAGCATGAGTTGTTATATTCATATCAGACAAAATAAACATTAAGAAAAGTCTGTAATCAGAGACAAAGAAGATCAGTATATAAAGGTGTCAGTCCAATAAGAGAATTAACACTTCTAAATATTTATCCAACCAATATGGGGACATCTAAATATAAAAAGCAAATGTTAACAAACTTAAAAGGCAAAATAGGCAGAACCAAAATAATTGTAGGAGACTTTAATCCCCTACTTTTATCAACTGATGAAATTGATCTTAAATGACACATTATACTAGATGCAATTAACAGACATATACAGAACATTCTATCCAAAAGAATCAAAATACACACTCTTCTCAAGTGCACATGAAACATTCTCCAGGCCACAAAGCAAGTCTCAAAAAATTTAAGAAGAGTGAAATCATGTTAAGCATCTTTTTGGACCACAATGGTATAAAACTAGCAATCAATTACAAGAAGAACACTGGAAAACTCACAAAAACTAGTATGTGTAGATTAAACAACATGCTATTGTACAAACAACTGGTTAGAAAAATAACCAGAAGATAAATTAAAAAATATCTTGAGAAAAATAAAGTGAAATGGGAATACAACAACCTAAAAAGCTTCTACATGGCAAAGGAAACCGTCAACAAGATGAAAGGCAACCTACCAAATTGGAGAACATATTTTCAAACCATACAATATATCTGGTAAGGGGTTAATATCCAAAATATATAAAGAACCTGAGGTGGGGGTGGAGTAAAATGTATAAAGACGGTAAAAGGTACAAACTTCAGTCATAAAATTAGTAAACCCTGGGATGTAAAGTAGAACATGGTGACTATTAATTAATACTACCACATTGCACAGTTGCTACGAGAACAGAGCTTATAAATTCTCATCAGGAGCCAAAAAAATTGTTATTCTGTATGATGATGGATATTAACTAGACTTGCTGTGATGATCCTTTCACAACATATACATATATCAATTATTATATTGAACACCTGAAATTAATATAATGTGACATACCAATTATATCTCAATAAAAAGTAAAATACATAAAACAAAATACCTTTAGATTATATTTATGAGCTTTATCCAAAATTGTTGGTACCAAGTCATCAGTAGGTATTCCATTCTCATCATGTGACCCGGGTGGGTACCAAGACAGAGCTAGGACACCTAACAAAAAAGACCAAAAGAAAAAAGAAATGAATACAGAAACAGGAATGACTACAGGTCTGCTTTTTAAAAAAAGGTAAAGGGAGGGACAAAATAAGAATTAAACTTTTAATAAAAAAGAAAAATCTTCACTTAACATTGTTGTTACATTAGTTAGATACCTATGGTTATCAGACACTTTGTATAGCCAATTTTATGAACTCTTTAACAGGCATCAGTAACTTTTCATTAATAGGTTCTTACTTTCTAGAACAAGTTTTAGGTTTATAGAAAAACTGCACAAAAAGTACAGAGTTCCCGTATGCCCTCCGTCTACCCAATCCCTCTCTATCCCACATACAGTTTCTACTGTTAGCATCTTGCATTAGTGTGGTACATTTGTTACACATAACGAAGTAATATTGATACATTATTAACTAAAGTCCAAAGACCACACTGGGGTCTTATGTGGTAGTTCTATGGCTTTTGACCAATGCATGTTATTTGTCCACTATTATTATCATATAGATTAATATTTCTGCTCTCAAAACTCTGTGTGTTCTACTTATTTATTCTTCCTCACTCTCTGCCTCAATTGTCTAGACAATAATTGATCTTTTTACTGTCTTTATAGTTTTGCTTTTTCCAGAATGTCATATAGGTGGAAATCAAAATAAAACTTTTTTCAGAGTGGCTCCTCACACTTAGCAATATGCATTTAAGGTGTATTCATGTGTTTTTATGGCTTTATGGCTTATTCTTTTTACTGCTGCTAGTATCACATTGTGTGAATGTACTGCACTGTTTACTCATTCATTTACTACTGAAGGATGTCTTGGTTACTTCCAGTGGGGAGCAATTATGAATGAAGGTGCTATAAACATGCATGTACAGACTTTTGTGAAGATTGGTATCTTTTAACAGAAGATTCAAAGCAATTTTAAAAAGTTAATTTTCTCCCTGGAGGACCTAACTAGTTACTTTTGACTGGATAAATTACAAAAAAAAAAGTTTAGAAACACAACTCTACCAAAAAAAAAAAAAAATCATTAACTGAAGAGAGAATATTTGAAATCAAGTAATTCAAACCCTTATTACATATATAAAGAAATGAGAAACCATTAGAAAGATGGTGCTAATTTCTAAATCAATCAACAGATTCTTTAAGGCACAGCAAAAAATACAATGGTGCCAAAAAAGAAGCATAAGGGAATACAAGAAATGCAGTTAGAAACTGACAGAGAACTAAATAAGACTCAAACTTTGTAGGATGCATGCCATGTATAGAGCAGTCCCATTGACAGGAATAACACAGAACTGTCACTAAAGTCAACATTAAAAAAAGTCTATATTCCCTATCTCCTGAACATAAGAATAGTAACAAAACCAGAAGAAGTAGAAAAAAAATCTTCTAAGTATAAGGCTTTCAAAGAAGCTTTTAGCTGGCCAAGAAGGCAGTCGTATCTAAAGAAAAATGTTGGTGAGAAATGTGCCTAGAGACAATTGGTCAAACATTCAAGCTGCCTACTAGCCTATAGTTAGAAGACCAAAAGGAAAAAGTGACAACAAAAACTTTCTTAACGTGGGCCCTGGCTGGTGTAGCTCAGTGGATTGAGCGCGGGCTGGGAACCAAGTGATCCCGGTTCGATTCCCAGTCAGGGCACATGCCTGGGTTGCAGGCCAGGTCCCCAGTGAGGGCCATGTGAGAGGCAACCATACATTGCTGTTTCTCTCCCTCTCTTTCTCCCTCCCTTCCCCTCTCTCTAAAAATAAATAAAAATAAATCTTTAAAAAAAAAACAAAAAAAAAAAACCAAAACTTTCTTAACGTGGGACCTATAAAAGAAGCCCTGAAAAAAAATGGAGATAAAAACATGAGAAAGATAAAGGATAAACACACAAAAGGGAGATTATGACTTCAAGTTCAGGAAAATTATGAACAAAACATTTTTTCATGAAATTTAAAACAAGATTCCAAATCTCTACTAATAGTAGATTAGATTACTTAGACCAACAATCCCAGAACGAAAACAGATTACTAGATGAAATATGAAGCACAAAAAAACTTTTTACTTAAAGCCAAAGAACTGAAGAGAATAAGGAATTACCTATCCAAATTGAAGTGAAAATTTAAGGTCAGAGAAATGAGGAAGGAAGTCAATTTTCCCAAAGTACAACTGGCAGAACTAAATCAGCCATTAAATCAGTGAATTAACTCTCAGGTTGTCAATGCGTAGGAAATATTCTAACTTTAAATGTAATTTAAAGTGGCTAGTGTTTTCTTTTGCATTGGACAGCACAGTCACAGAACATTTTCATTATCATGGAAAGTTCTATTGGACAGCCTTGCTATACTATACAGATTCTCCTAACACCCTAACCAACTCATTCTTGTCTACTGATTTTTATTCCTCCCGATCCTCACTGAAGGTATGCTCTAAGGCTTGGGGAGGATGTTCTTGGTTTTTCCTTATCCTGTTACTGTGTTTCAGTTTCTTTATTGTATATCAATTATCACTTCCACATGCCTAATGCTATCCCTATACCCTAATTGGACTGTGCTCCACTGTCCAATATTATCTTTGTATAGTAAGTCTTCATTTAATGCAGATAGGTAGGTTCTGCAACCTCAGCTAGGATAACGTATGCTGAAACTAATTTTACTATACTGTTGAGGACACATTGTTACAGTAGGTAATTAATTAACAAAGGAAAGGAGCAAATGGAATCAGATATTAAGCCTGATTCCAGGGAATAGCTGGCCACATTGCCATGCCAAGGGGATTAACATCCCTACCTCCCCCAAGCAGGGAGGCAGGACTGACTCTCCAATCTCCCTAGGGAACAAACAGCACTGTCCCATAGATTACTAAAGGGAGAGAGAACCAGTAAAGTGGAAATTCCTCTGTTGAGGCATATGCAGAAGCCAGACGACATGGCAAAATTATTGAGACATGCACAGTAGGAGCAAAATGGTAATATAAAGGGGAGGAGACTAGCCTGGGAAAACCTGGGGATAGGATAAGGGCACTGAAACTTGGAAGACCCAGGAAAGGGATTAGATAGGGGTAGGGCCCAGCACAGCCCAAAAAGAATTAGAAAGAAGACTGGTTAGTTTAAAAGAAAGCTGCCCTGGCTGGTGTGGCTCAGTGGATTGAGTGCCAGCCTGTGAAGCAAGGGGCTGCTGGTTCAATTCCCAGTCAGGGCACATGCCTGGGTTGTGGGCCAGGTCCCCAGTAGGGGACCAACACCACATGTTGATGTTTTTCTCCCTCTTCTTCTCGCTCCCTTCCCCTCTAAAAATGAATAAATAAAATCTTAAAAAAAAAAAAAAAAAGAAGAGAGGGAAAGAAAGAAAGCGTACCCCTTTCCAAGCCCAAGGTAATATAATCAAAGCTTAACAAAGGCTCAGGGCTTGTTCATTTGCCTGTTCTCTCTTCTTGTAGCAGCCACTTGAGCTAAAGTGTGGGGCAGACCTGGCCAGAGTACAGCTGGAAGCAGAGACTATGCTGGACTACGGGAGCCCAGGGTGATTGCATTACAGTTCTGGATCCTGACCCTCCTGGTGAGCACAAGTGCTCACTAGGCCCTGAGCTTCTGCAGCAAGATGGAGCTGAGCCACCTGGTTTTGGATGATACACTGGCACCTGGAGGTAGTCTTTTATTTCTGTTCCAATAAGTCTTGCCTCTATTGCTCATATCCTCCTATAAGTGAATCCCATAGGACTTTGTGGAAGAATCCTATTTCCGCCGGCAACACTATGGCATCTCATCAATGTTATAATGAAAAGACACCAAAAAGAACAAAACAAAACAAAACACATTATCAAGGACCTGCTGTATAATGCTAATGACTGTCACTCATGAGGTCTACAAAAATAACATCCTAGGAACCAAGCCAATGACGGTTCTAACCTGAAAATGGGTGGACCATTTACAATGGTAATGAATCCTTCACAGTAACCAGAAAGATTCCTTTAAAATGCATCAACTAAGTATCATTTGTAAATACGACCTATTACTATGTATTTCTACCATTCCAGTTGCTTAATGAAAAGTGACATTCTTTGAAATTCATTCTTAGAATATCAGTGTATTAAATGCACATCATGTCGTATTGATGGTGTCATCCCTCCATAGAACTTATCACAGGACCTTCAATATAACTGATATCCAGTTTTTCCCCATTGAGTTAAATAATGCATAGAAACAAGATAATAGTTAAGAAAACAAGTTATGCAATTAGACGGACCCGGAGAACCAAGTCCCAATTACGTCATTTGACAGATGTTCACCTTTATATATATCATTTTACTTAATCTTTGTATGTATAAAATGGGGATAAACTCAGTTCATAACCTAAAAGTCTGTTTTAAAGAAGTATAAAATGAAAGAATGCATTACACAGAGTAAGATGCCCCCAAGAATAATTACATCAAACAATTAACGAGAAGAAAGTAAAATAGTAAATCAATTTAGGTATCATTAACTCCACAGAGCATGTGATAGCTTCTTTTACATATAGGGAACTTAATGCTTCTTTAAAATATCTCAAACATTCTTTCAAACTAAAGATTTATCAGAAAGAAAGGCAAACCCATTCCTAGACATAACCACTATCATCATGATATAGAATGACATGAAAAATCACAAGGCACATAAAAAAAACAAGAAAAACAACTCACTGCCAAAAGAAAGCAATCAACAGAACCAGATGCAGATATGAAACAAATGTTCAAGTCATTAAACAGGGAGGGTAAAATCACTATGATTACAATGACAAAGGATGTAATGGGAAAGATAGCCAGTATATAAAACCAGGTGAAAAAACGCAGAGATTAAAACTGTAAGAATCAAATAGAAATGCTGGACATGAAAAACACATTTCAGAAATGAAGAATGCCTTCAACAGACTCGTGAACTGACTCAACAGAGGTGAGGGGTCAGGTAACTTCTGGCAAGTCGTATGAGAAGTTACCAAAATGAAATACAACGAGGAAAAAGACGGGGATAAAAGCACACATACGCACATAAAACAACACATCCAATAGCTCCTGCAGCACAGTTGTAACACACTTACAATTGGAAACTCAGATGTAGAAGGTATAGTTGAAGAAATAATTGCTAAGAACTTTGAAAAGTTGAAGACAGACACAAGCAACAAATCTAAGACAGAGAATACTAAGAAAGATAAATACAATAAAACAAAATGTATTTAAACTACTAAAGATAAACAACCTTGAAGTCAAAGACAAATACATACAAGACAAATTAGCATATAAAAGAATTTTTTAAAAACTACAGCATATTTCTCCTCAAAACCATGAAAGGCAGAATAAAATGGAGTAACATTGTTAAAATTCCAAAAGAAAACAAATAAAACCCCCAAAACCTGCTCATTGACAATTCTGCAGCAGATAAAACATTCAAAATATCAAACAAATACAATACTAGAAAGAATTCATTGCAAGTAGATCAGTACTACATGAACATTGAAGGAAAATTCTGAGGCTGAACAAGACTGATGCCAGACATACTGAGATCTTCTATAACAAATGAGGAACACTGGAAATGGAATAAATGAAGGTAAAATTAGTTATTTGTTTTTGTTTTTCACTTTTAATTGCTTTCATAGATAAATATTTAAAGCTGTAGTCAGCAAACTATGGCTCACAAGCCAAATCTTTCCCTCAGCAAGACAAGTCTTCTATACCTTGTCTGCATACTGCTTATGACCACTTTTACACTACAGTGGCAGAGTTAAGTGGTGGTAAAGAGAACATGTGGCCTCTAAAAACAAAATTACAGTCATACCTTGGTACTCATAGACTTCAGACCTCGTGAAACCCTGTGCTCATTGCATTTTGATGAGAAGAAAATGTTCAGCACTCAGTGCTTGCTCGGGACTCATCACGCTTGCTAGAACTTGTATGAGTCACGCTGCCGCCCCACAAGAGAAAATGCTTCATCATTCACCACTTCCTCTCCACTCGCAGGTTTCAGTACTCATCAATGAGCTCCAGAATGAATTAACAAGTACCGAGGTACCACTGTACTTATTAGTTAATCCTTTACAGAAAAGGTTTGCCAATCTCCAGTCTAGAGCAACAACAGTACTTCTCTAATAAAAGAATTAAGATAACAATAGCAAACGGTATGGGAGGGAGAAATTGGGAATATACTGTGGTGAGATCCGTATACTACCTATGCAGTACAATTGGCTTCAGAATAACTAAACGGTTAGGAGGTACCTACCCCTGTGCAGTCAAAAATTCAAGTATAACCTCTAACTCCCCCAAAACTGAACTAGGTCATTCATCCCTTGGTACCCGCAGTTATGCTAGAAGACTTCAACATTGCTTTATCAGTAATTGATTAAACAAGTATTGTAGAAAACCAGCAAGGATAGAGAACAACTGAACAATGCTATGAAGAACTTGAACTAACTGACATTTACAAGGTTCCTGTATGACAGGATCAGAATGCACATTCATTCTTCTTCCAGAGAATCAATGAAACCAAATGTTGGTTCACTGAAAAGATGAATATTAGTGAACCACTGGAAATATTGCCAAAAAGAAAAAAGAGAGAAAAGAAACATTACCAAAACCAGGAATGAAAGAGATAATATCTATACAGACTCCATATATCTTAAAAGCATAATGAAGAAATAATACAAACAACTCCTTAATTAAGTAATCAAAAATTTCCTGACAAAGAAAAACCCTGAACCCAATGGCTTTACAAGTAAATTCTACCAAATATTTAAAGAAGAATTGAACCAAAATTTCTCAAACTGTTCTAAAAAACTTAAAGAGGAGGGAACACTTCCTAACTCACTCTATGAGTTACCATTCCCTTAATGCCAAAGTCAAAAAAAGAAACTACTAGAAAATACAGACCACTCTCTTTATAAACACTGATACTAAAATTCCCAACAAAATACTAGCAAATCAAATTCAGCAGCACATTAAAAAATTACACACCACAACTAAATGGGGTTTATTCCCAGAATGTAGTAAGCGTGGTGCAACATCTGGAACTCTGTTAATGTCATACATCACATTAACAGAATGAAGGAAAACAAATCATCTCAACTGATGCAGAAAAGCCTGAGAAAATTCAATACTCCTTCATGATTAAAGAACTCCAAAAAACTAGGAATAAAAAGAAAATACAACATAATATAAACTACATATAAAAATCCATAGTGAACAGCACACTCAACAGTAAAAAGACTGAAAACCTTTCTCCTAAGATCAAGAAGACTACAGAACGCCTGTTTTCACCACTTCCATTTAACATGATATTAGAATGGCAGCCAGAGCAATTGCGGAGGGGGGAGGGATAAATAAGTAAATAATATACAAATAGGAAAGGAAGAAATAAAGGGATTTATCAGCAAATGACATTATCTTATATGTAGAAAACTAAGGATTCCATTTAAATATGCTAAAAGTATTAAGTAAATTCAGCAAAGTACAGGATACAAAGTCAACAAACAAAAATCAGCTGCATTTCTATACATTAACAATGAATGAATTGAAAAGAAAATAAAAATATAATTCCAATACAGTAAAATTTTTAAAAATAAATTATTTAGTAATTAAATTAACCAAGGAGGTTAAAGATGACAAATAAGTGCAAACAATCCATGCTCATGGATTGAAAGAATTAATCTTGTTAAAATGTGAGGAACTCCAGTGATGCAATAGGTTAGCACACAATACTTATAAAATGTCAACAGTATTCCAAGTGATCAATGTGATCCTTATCAAAACCCCAATGATGTTTTTGTATAAATAAAAATATCCATCCTGAAATTCATATGGAATTTCAAGTGACTCTGAAGAGCCAAACCATCTTGAAAGTTAAGAACAAAACTGGAAGACTCACACTTACTACAAAGCAACAGTAATCAGCACAGTGTGGTACTGGTACAAAGACGGACATACAGACCAATGGAATAGATTCTAGAGACCAGAAATTAACCCTTGCATATATGTTCAAATCATTTTGACAAAGTTACCAACTCTATTCAATGGGGTAAACACAGTCTTTTCAACAAATGGTGCTGGCAAATCTGGATATCCACATGCAGAAGAATGAAGGTGGGCCCCTTCCTAACACATATACAAAAACCAACTCAAAATGGATCATAGATAGAAATGCAAGATCTAAAACAATAAAACTCTTAGGAGAAACACTAGGGGCAAAGCTTCAAGACATTGGGTTTGGCAATGATTATTTGGATGTGACACCAAAGGCACAGGTAACACAATAAAGAATTGACAAACAGGACTTCATAAAAATGTAAGCATTCTGTGCATGAAAAAACATTATCAACAAAATAAAAATGCAACAAATAGACCGGGAGAAAATATTTGAAAATCAAACATCCAATAAAGGATTAATATCCAGAATACAGAGAGAACTCCTACAACCCAACGACAAAATGCAAACGACCAGATTAAACATGAAGAAAGGACCTGAATGAAAATGTCATAAAAAATATATACAAATGGCCAATAAGCACATGAAAACATGTTCAACATCACTTATAACTGAGGAAATGCAGATGGAAACTAGGAGATGCCACCTCACACCCATTAGGATAGTTACTTCTGAAAAAGAACAACTGGTAGCAAGGATGTGGAGAGACTAGAATCCTTGTGCTTTTTTTGGTGGAAATGTAAAATGGTACAGACACTGTGAAAAACAATATGGCAGATCCTCAGAAAATGAAAACTAGAATTACCACAGGATCCAGAAATTCCACTTCTGGGCATATAATGAAAAGAACTGAAAGGGTATCAAAGATATATCTGTATACCTGTGTTTATAGCAGCATTATTCACAACAGCTAAAATGTGGAAATGACCCAAGCATTCATAAGCAAAATGTGTATACATACAATGAAATATTATTCAGTCTTTAAAAAGAATGAAATTCTGCAATATGCTACAACACAGATAAACCCACATTACACTAAGTGAAATAAACCTGTCAGAAGAAAGACAAATAAGGTATGAGTCTACTTATATGAGTTACTTAGAGACAAAATAATAGACAGAAAGTAGAATGGTGGGTGCCAGGAGCTGAAGGGAGGCAGGAATAGGGTATTATTGTTTAATGGGTAGAGTTTCAGTTTTGCAAGATGAAAAGTTATGGAGATGGATGGTGGTGACGAACGCATATATTTAATATCATTGAATGTACACTTAAATGTGGTCAAAATGATAAACTTTATGTTATGTGTATTTTACCCAAGTACAAAAATTTTTTTAATAAATAAACCAAAAAAAAAAAAAAAAAGATCATGTCAACAGATACAGGAAACAAGCGCTGGATAAGACTCAACATGATAGAACTCTCAGTAATAGTAACAGAAGTAAACTTCTTTGACTTGAAAAGTGACATTTACGAAAACTCTACAGCTATCATAATACTTGTATGATAAAAGACTTCTTTTCCATTAGCTCAGAAATAAATCAAGGATTTCTTCTCATAATCTTATCCAAAAAACACTGAAAGTCCAAGGTATAGAGATTGAAAAGAAAGAAATGTCTCTGTTTGCATTCGATCTCTATATAAACAAAGAACCCATAAAAATGGCCCTAGAGTTAATAAGCGAGCTTATCAAAACCACAAGATACAAATTTGTATTTCTATGTACTACTGTGGAAAACAAATAAAAATTTAAAAAATAGTATCATTTATAATAGTGCCCCACTGAAAAAGAAATACTTAGAAATAAATGCAAAAAAATATGTGCGGGATTTGTATACTACAGATTACAAAAATCTTAAAAAAAGTAAAAAAAAATTAAAACCCTTTGTAAATGGTGATACATCATATTCATGAAATGAAATGCTAATTTGTTTTTGTTCAACATTGCTAATTCAACTCACTATTTTTAAAATTTCAACTTCCCCCATATTGATCTATACATTCAAGACAATCCTATTCAAAATTCCACCAGGATACTTTGAAGATTTGGACTAATTGGTATGGATAGGCAAAGGAATTTGCCTACTATAGCTAAGCAATTTTGAAAGAGAACAAACAGGAATCATACTACCTGACTTCAAGACCTGTTACACAGCTAGAGCAATCAAGGCAGGGTGGTATTGGTGACATAAATCAACAGGTTAGAATAGATTCCTGAAAGAAACCCAAGTAAATGCACTCATCTGATTTTTGACAAAACAACTCGATGGAGAGCGGACCATCTTCTCAACAAATGAAGCTAGAAAAACTGTCTATGTCCACACTACAGGCTTAGCAGAAAGACGGGCATGCCCATTTTCCAGGGATAGAAACTACTTAGCTCAGTGTCTACAGTCCTACAAAAGATGACATGCTTTAATGAAAAAACATTCGAAGTATACAAAAATCAAACAAACAAACATGAAAAATCCCAACACACTCCCAAGAGACAAAGCAACCACTAGAACTAGACTCAGGTATCACCAGCAATATGAAATTGTCACCAACCTATAATTATAGATATAAACTTAAATTTAATACAAACATAGTAAAAGAAAAACTTATGAAATTTGATAAATGTTACTAGGTGCATTTTTACATCAAAATCTAACTCATCATAAGTTCTATTTCCCATACTTTTATGTCCAAATTTTAAAGGTAGGAGTTGCAGAAATAAGAACTGTGGCCTTGGGGACTTCCGCCAAGATGGCAGCGTAGGTGGACGCACTGCACCGCCACTCACAACCAGAGAGTTTAAGCAACGAACTCAATAGCGAAAAATAAACAACCAGAACAGACAAAATCGAACTGAAGGGAAGTCCGACACCCAGGAAGCTGGGGAGGACGTACATCCAGGCCGGTAAGCGGGACAGAACCAAGGAGAGGAGCGGAGTGAGAGGCAGTTTGCCCGGAGGAACTCACCCCAGGAGCGCCTAAACAAAACACTACCCCGAGCAACGGGTGAACCTCGCAGGCCGGCGGCGTAACTGGAGAGGCCAGTGGGAACCAGCAGGGCCGAGACTGGCGGAAAAGGCAGTGGGGAACTGGGGAGCAGAGGGTGATAGGCAGTGGCGGTGAACGGCAGACGCCATTGCTCCCTCCCAGGCCCCACCCCCAGAGGAAACGTCACAAAAAACGACCCAGGTTGCCAGGCACCGACAAACACCTAAGACTCCGACAGGTGCACCGAGATAAAAAAGAATGAAAATGGCCAAAACAAAAGATCAGAACAAATTACAACTAATGGACGAAGAGATAGCCAAATTAACAGATGCCCAGTTTAAAACACTGGTAATCAGGATGCTCACAAAACTGGAAGAAATAGTTGAACAAATGAACAATACGATAAAGATAATGGAGGAAGATTTACAGGGAATCAATAGGGAAAAAAAAGGAAGCTGGGACTCAAACCAATGGGGTGGACCAGAAGGAAGAAACAAGAATTCAAAAAAATGAGGAGGGACTCAGGAAACTCAGAGACATTTGTAAACGATCCAACATCCGGATCATAGGGCTGCCAGAAGGACAAGAGGAACACCAAGAAATTGAACGTATTTTTGAACAGATAATGAACAAGAACTTCCCAAATCTGGCAAAGGAAATAGGCTTCCTGGAA